>JADBJO010007930.1:27675-77675 GCA_016801955.1 Conus betulinus
ATTTTAAGAGCTTGCCAGGAATGCCATCAGGACCAGTAGCTTTGTTTTCATTGATGTTGGTCAGTAACTTAAATACTCCTGCTTTGCTTACTTTGATATTTTGCATTTCAGGGAGTTTATCATCATCCTTTAGTCTAATGTTAATTAAAGGCTTGGGATTTGAGAAAACCGAACAAAACTGATTGTTTAGTAGATTTGCTTTTCCTTCAGGGTCCTGTACTAGGTATTCTGGCCGTTTCTCAGGTCTGGAATCCCAATGTTGTCCTGTCTCTTACTCCTTACGTAAGACCATAATTTCTTTGTTTTGATGATCACCTTCTGAAATCATCGAATTAACATAATTGGAGTGAGCAAGCCTACATTCTCTCTGACACCTTCTCTTAATATGTTTATATCTAGTCAGTAATCTTTCTGAATTAGGGTGTAGTTTCAATTTCTAAAAAAACTGATGCTTCCTTCTCAACAAACGTTTAGTTTTTGTATTAATCCATGGCTGGTGGTTCTTGCTTGAAGTTATTTCAGTAGGTATGTTGTCATCCATGATAAATTCCAAGTTAGTTTTTATACACTTCCAAAGGTCATTAACATTATCTTTTACACTATGAGACTTTAAAAAAAAAGACGACTGAAATCATGAGTATCCCTGCGTAATTTTGGTAAGTCTGCTTGCTTCCAGAGTCTGATGGTACGTTTTAGGGGGGTTTCTTCGAAAGGGTTGAAAGTTGCTCTCTAAAAGAATTTTGTCATGATCGCCCAGGCCTGCAATTAATTCCTGATTGACTAAAGCACCTGAACAACTGATGATAAATCCAGGAATGCATTGCAACGCGTTAGTATTTCAACTGACTGCACTAACTGCCTTTGGCGGTATCAAAAAAAAAAGAGAATTAATGTTTGTATTGTATTGATTACCAAGTATGGCATCTTCACGCCAATCAATATCGGGTAAGTTGAAGTCTCCACCAATCCATAAAATTCCTTTCTTAGTGGCCAAAACAACGTTCGAAATGCCTCTGCAAATAGACGAACATACATTTTCATCTGAGTCTGGAGGTCTGTATACTGATCCAACAATGACAGGTCTGTTATTCTTAAAATTAATCCTACAAAATAAACTTTCACTATTTTTGCTTTGATATAAAAACTCACTGGCTATGATGAAGATGACTTCTCCATTTGAATGCCCTGCCTTTGAAGAAACACGAACAAAATAGCTGTTTAGGACAGAAGACGATAAGGAATATCATTCTTAAAGAGAGAGAGAGAGAGGGGGGGGAGGGGGATGTCCAGTGTCAAATCTGCAGCCCGCAGGGGAAAGGCAAGCAGATGCAATTTCACTTTCGCGATTAGGCCATAATTATTTGAAAAGTATTTTTATTCGGTCAAACTACTTAAGATGTTTAATTTCAGGTATACTAACACGTGGTACTGGGAATCAGGATCTGTTGCTTACTACTGGCATCCTGTAACGGGCAGTCTGCCAAAATTTGTTGATGCATGTGGATATGTATCTCACTCTCAAAATCTCTTCAGCTTTTCCATCAGGGAATGTTCAAAGAGACTCATTTCAGGTACATTTTTTTCTCTCTGCGAAATCTTCACTAAAACGGTCTGGCACATCACGCTTCCTGTATCCAACATGACCACACTGTCACCTATCTCAATCGTGACATGTCCTTTGCAGCACGTGATACACACCATGCTGGCCTGTGACTTGCAAAGTGTCTGCAGAAGACTGGACATGACTGGAAAATGGTACAGTGTGAAGTGTGATATGCCTGGGGAAGTGGCACAGCCCTATTTCTCTTGTGCTGTGACTGGGGAATTCGTCCCCTACAGTCTGCTGTGTGACTTTAGAGAGGACTGTCCTGGTGGAAGTGATGAAGACTTCTGTGAGCACCCAGCGTGCCAGCAAAATGAAATGCACTGTGGACAGCAGCAGGTGTGTTCTCTCTGAGCCACGCTTATTGTACACCTGGTGCAATTGCCGACTTATTTGTATTTCCACATTAAAGGAAAGACAAATGATTGAATGATTGAATATTTATTCAGTACTCGAGTGGGTAGGATGGGGTTAGATGGTGTTGTTTTCCATTGTCTAATAATTCATAATGTTATTCAGACAACTGCACAGAAATACTCTAATCTCTAATCTCTGTCTGTCTGTCTGTCTGTCTGTCTGTCTGTCTGTCTTTTTTTCTGTCTGACTGACCAGTGAATGGTCAAAAGCTATATTTCCACTCCATAAAAGGAGACATTAACAATCCCGATAATTATCGTGGTATTGCTCTGTTGTCTTGCCGCAGCAAACTGTATACTTATATATTAAATAAGAGGTTGACAGAATGGTCGAATACATACAAAATCATATCTGAAACACAGGTTGGTGGTTTCCGCAAAGATTATTCAAACAATCGACAACATTTTCACATTACATGCTTTAGTTCAGAAATATTTCACTCTAAACAGAAAGATTTATGTAGCTTTTGTCGACTTTCAGAAAGCGTTTGACACAGTCAAAACACATGTACTGTGGAATATTTTACAAAAGATCAGAATCGGTGGTAAAATGCTTTCAGCGCTCCAAGCAATGTACAACTGTAAAAATTTTGCGTAAGAGATAATCTGGTAAATACCGACTATTTTGAAATGCCTCCAAGGACTTGAGCAAGGCTGTTCGGCTTCTCCAACACTATTTTCCTTTATTATTAACGAATTAGCTGCTTATATAATCAATAGGGTAAACATGGCTTCCAGCTTAGACCTGACACTCCTGAGTTATTTTTGTTAATGTTTGCTGATGATATTGCTTTGTTTTCGTCCAGCCGAGTGACCTTCAAACACAGCTAAACAACTCAAAAAAGAATGAAAAATGGAATTATGGAACTCAAAACATTGAAGCAGTGAACGTTTACAAATACCTTGGCCTGAACTTTACCAATCGCCTGAGCCGAAAATTGTCTGTCGAAGACGTGATTACAAAAGCAAAGAAATGTGTTGTAGACATATTTAGAACCATGTGGAGAATCAATTGTACTGACCAAAAATATTCTTTCAGCTTTTGATGCCCATGTTATACCAATATTGTTGTCTGCATCGGAAATTTGGGGTACTGATGGGATAGAAGAGAAAGAAAAAGCGCATTTATTTGCATGTAAACGGTTGCTGAATGTAGCTCTTCATACACCAAATCTAATGGTGTATGGTGAACTTGGTCAATTCCCTCCCTTTGTTCAAGCTTCAGTGCGGTGTATTTCTTATTGGCTTAGACTTTGTGCATTACCTGAAAACAGATGTTCTAAGATGGCATACAGAAGGCTTAAAGAAATGGACGAAAGATGAAAGGAATTGTGGGCCACTAAAGTCAGAAGAATGTTGTGTGTAAAATGTTTCGGACATGTATGGTGTTCACAGGGTGTCGGAAACAGAGAAAGTTTCCTGAAGGAATTTAAGCAGCGATTGACTGACTGTGCTAAACAAAACTGGTCGTCAAAACTCTCTGACAGCAACCGTTACGAAGTTTATTGTAGTTTTCAAAGCTTTTGGGGTGTAAGGGGCTCTGGATAGAGGCAGTACCTTTGATGTCTGGCATGCTGCTTCCTACTAGTGGCTCCAAAGCGCCACACCCCGGTAAACCACTTCAGCTGGCAGGCTAAACCACGTGAGGGGGTGGTGTTTACACTGCACCACTGGGTGGAAGAGCTGCAGCAAGCGGGCCAACGGCAAGGGCAGAAGGGTCCCACGATGGACCAAACAGCTAAGTGTACACAACCGAGGGCATACCACTCCTTATTCTGTGGACTATGGCTAGCGGTCCTGGCTTGGAGAGGAGATGGGCGCCACCAAGCTACAACAAGCCCACTGAAAGGACATGATGAGGAAGCAAAAGAATACCAAGCTGGATCGGTCGGGGCCGGATTAACAACGACTGCGTGTCCCACTGACTCACTTCAGGATGGGGATCGACAAGTGGGCTACTGGAGTGAAAAACATCAACCTAACCACCCAAAGCACAACCATCGGAACATGTAATGTTCGCACCCTTTATGCCTGTGGCAAGCTACAGAACTTACCCATGAACTGAAGCGCTATATCGCTGGGATATCATAGGACTGTGTGAAGTCAGATGGACTGGCTTCAGCGAAACAACAACAGAAGAAGGACATAAGATCTGGTTTTCTGGGGAAGAGAAGAAACATGAGTACGGGGTGGCCTTCATTGTACTGAAAGAAATTGCAGGCAGTGTCATCAGCTGCACACCCATTTCAAGCAGACTCATTTCCATCCATATCTCTGCAAAACCCCATAACCTGACGATCATCCAGGCTTATGCTCCAACGTCAGATCATGACGACGAGGAAATCGAGGAGTTCTACGAGCAGATTGACTCCATCGTAGCAACAGTACCAAGAAAGACATACTCATAATTCAGGGAGACTGGAATGCCAGGGTTGGCCCAGATGCTTACCAGAATTGGGCAGGAACAGCAGGAAAATTTGGCATTGGGGAAACCAACGACAGAGGCCTCAGACTGCTGGAGTTTGCCAAAAGCCATTGACTTACCCTAGCCAACACTCTCCACCCACACAAGCTGTCTAGAATCACAACCTGACACTCACCAAATGGGCAAGTTCACAACCAAGTAGACTTCATTCTGGCCCCACAACGCTACAAGTCCTAGCATCAACTAAGCAAAAACAAGAACATTCCCAGGCGCCGACATTGGCAGCGATCACGATCTTGTCCTGGCAACCTACAAGCTCAAGCTAAAATGTAAGCGTTGTCCAAAGAACCCCCGCATTCGGTTTTGACCTAGAGAAGTGGAAGGACCCTAAAAATTGCAAAGGTGTTCCAGGCTCAAGTAGGCGAAGTTTGCTGCCTCAACTTAATGGACAGCAATGTAGACACCCTTGCTAATAACATCAAAGAGGTGCTACTACAACAGCTGAAGAAGTTGTGGGAAAGAAACAGAAGAAGAAGATCCAGCCTTGGGTTACAAACGAGGTCTTAGATCTATGTGACAAGAGGCGGGAACTAAGAGGAAAGAAACACTCTAGCGACGAAGCCAGGATGCAGTACCAACAGGTGAACAGAGAAGTCAGGAAGAAGATGAAGACAGCCGAGGAAAATTGGATAGAGGAGCAGTGCGAAGCAATCGAGAAAGGCATGGAAGCAGGGAACAGCAAAGAAGCCTACAACACACTCAAGACCCTCAATAAGACTAACCAGACAAGATCAGCGGTCATCGAAGATAAGGATGGCAAGCTACTGACAGAGAATGAAGAAGTCCTGAAGAGGTGGACAGAATACTGTGAGGGCCTCTACAATTACCAGCTCAGCCCGGACACATCCATTTTGCAGGACAACCAACGACCCGCAGACAGTGAGAACGGTCTCCAAGTACTGAAGGAGGAGGTTGAGGCCGCGATACAAAGTTTGAAGCCAGGGAAATCCCCAGGAGTGGACAATGTCCCAGCTGAGCTTGTGAAATACGGAGGGAAAGAGACCACAGAGGCACTAACAATGCTTTGTCAGAAGATCTGGATGGAAAAGAAGTGGCCAACAGAGTGGACCCAGTCATTGGTGATTCCCTTACCCAAGAAAGGCAACCTCAAACAATGCCAAAATTACAGGACTATAAGTCTGATCAGCCACCCCAGCAAAGTCATGCTTCACATCATCCTCAACCGACTGAAATCCAAGGCTGAGGAACTGCTATCAGAAGAACAAGCAGGTTTTAGAAGAGGGCGGAGCACTGTGGAACAAATTTTCAACTGCCGAGTCCTGATTGAAAAACATCTACAACACTAAAAGGACCTCTTCCACAACTTCATTGACTTTAAGAAGGCATTCGGCCGTGTGTGGCACAGCGGCCTATGGCAGGTTCTCAGAGACTTCAACATTGATGAGAGGCTCGTCCAAGTCATCAGGCCCTCTACGAACACTCCAGCAGCACAGTACTTCTCAATAGCCAGCAGGGACAGTTCTTCCCGACCACAGTCGGAGTCAGGCAAGGGTGCCTACTGTCTCCAGTCCTGTTCAACATATTTCTGGAGAGAATCATGCAAGAGACCCTCGAAGAACACCACACCACCATCAGCATTGGCGGCAGGCCGGTCTGCAACCTTCGTTTCGCAGACGATATCGACCTCATGGGGGGCAGCAACACCGAGCTCCAGGATCTCACAAACAGACTTGTCACAAGAGCAAGTGCCTACAGCATGGAGGTCAGCACAGAGAGAAGTCCAAGGTCATGGTCAAAAAGCACACGACTAAATGCAGTGCCAACATAACCATGAATGGTGAACCCCTGGAAGAAGTGACCAGCTTCAGGTACTTGGGAGCAACCCTGTCCAAAGATGGCACCTGCACAGCAGAAATCCGATTCAGGATCAACTCCGCATCAGCAGTGATGGCCAGACTGAACAGAGTGTGGAAGAGCAACATCAAATTCCACACAAAATTCCGGCTCTACAAGTCACTAGTCGTCTCGATCCTCTTATATGGTTGCGAGACATGGGACTGTTGGCCGAAACAGAAAGAAGAATCCAGGCGTTTGAGACCAGGTGCATGAGGAAACTACTCCGCATCTCCTACAAACAACACAAGACCAATGATTATGTGCGGAACCTGATCACTAACCTAGTTGGGCCCCACGAACCACTTCTGGCAACCGTCAAACGACGGAAGATGGCATGGCTTTGGCCACATAATCCGTCACAACACCCTCTCCAAAAACCATCTTTCAAGGTACGTTGAAGGAGGGCGCAGACGAGGACGGCAGAGAAAGAGCTGGTCTGACAATATAAAGGACTGGACCAAAATGACCATGCCAGATCTCCTCAAGACAGCCACTAACAGAAGAGCCTGGAGAGAAATGGCGCATGTTCACCAGATTTCGCTTGGGACAAACAGATCTAAACTGTAACAGATATAGATACAAATCAGAAAATGTCGACCTGATACAATGTCCTTTTTTGTCTAGCCTCTCAAGAAGATGAAACCCATGTTTTTTTGTTCTTCTGCCCTATTTATGACGACCTACGAAACAAATATCTGTCAGGTTTCAATTTGTTGTCTTACAGAACGCAAAAATTAGCCATTCTGAATACCACTATTCCAACATCAATGGTGAATCTGGCCAAGTTTATTTCTGATGCCTTCAAATTCCACAGTAGCATGTTGGATCACCATCATTTCACGTGCGACTGTGGAAAAATTAATTGTCATGATTTGTTGTCACGTATTGCTTAGGGGCTGCTGGCCTGTTATTTTTTCAGGCGTTCCTTTGCGTAAATTCTTTGATTGTGTACAGGTGCGCTTGCTTGCGCGCATTTATTTTTGTGTGAGCGCTTGCGCACTCACGTGTTACTTTCCTGTTTTGTTGAGAGAGAGAGAGAGAGAGAGAGAAAGAGAGAGTTCTAAAGTATTACGTGTGTAATGACGCCACAGAAAATTCTCCACCATGATATATTCATATAAAACTCACTCGACTGGACACAATGTCTGAACAATAAACCATCTGAAGTCTCTTAACTTATTTTGATTATGTCTTCTTTTCTGTATACCACTGTGTGCGGTGCCCACCTGTCTCTGTTCACCTGTCTCTACCCCACCGCTGTCCAACCTCTCTCTATTCTTCATTCCACCCCACCCATCTACCCCCTGCCCCCAGGCCCCAATGCCCTCTCCTTCATTTTATTAGTGATAGCAGTGTGTGGAACTAAGAAACTTACTGAGGAAGCAAAGTGCACGATCAATCTTTCCCTAAGGTCAGATCCTTTGGTCGGATCTGGTTGCCACTATAAACCGTCGTTCCTTTCTCCCCTTTCATTTCAACATACACATTCACTTCTCTGGTGTTGTGTCTGAAGTCAGTGTGTGACGACAAGTTCTCTCCCATGTCTTCACATAACTCATATATCTCCATCCACTATGAGGAGGGGGGGGTGGGAGGTTCATACAAATAGTGCTGTTGAGAAAGTAAACAATGCTGTGGGATGATGTTTATTGTAACAGGTGCAATAATGTGTTAGCATTAATGTGCAGATGTTGGTTGAGAAGAGATAGCAATGCTCAGTAAGAAACAGGGTATCATGTGTTACACACACACACACACACACACACACACACACACACACACACACACACACACGAAAAAAAAGGGGGGGGAGGGGGGGGAGAAGAGCCACATGTAAACAGTATTATGGGTGAGTTATGATTAAAATAATTGTCACATATTTACACACGCACATACACATATATGTATATATATATATATATATATATATATATATATATATGTGTGTGTGTGTGTGTGTGTGTGTGTGTGTGTGTGTGTGTGTGTGTGTGTGTGTGTGTACACTGAAAAAAAAAACATCCATTAATCAGTCACTGATGGGTGATGATCATGTGAGATCAACAGCACCATAGGAAGATCTTCTTCTCCATTCACTTAGGCAGGAATCCTGGAGGTACTGGTAAAGCTGCAGCATGGCACCCATTGGTGTGGTGGCAGGCTAGGTTTCCACTTTTAGTGCCGCTGGGAATGTTCGTTGTCACTGGGGTGGCATGGATGATACACACATATGTGTGTGTATATATATACAAATGTATATATATTTTATATATATCAAACTCCCCCCCCCCCCCCCCCCCCCCCCTTAGCATTATTATCAATCCACCTAACCACAACCATCACATAGCATTATTACCATCCACCACCCACTAAACCACACCAACCACACAACCCCATCGCCTCACTCATCCCCTCCTTTCATGCAACCCTCCCTCTGTCATTTCTTCTGTGGGCCATTCTTCACAGCACACCACATGGACATCAGATAAGTCTCTCTTCGTTCTTTGTTTGTACTGTCCTAAATGTTAAATGTGATCTATCTTTTTTTTTACTTGAAGAAGACCCAAGAGGTCGAAATGCATCGTGTCTTGTCCTGTACTTTGTTTTGTGTCAATGTCCTTGGCGGCAACTAACCCCCACTCTTTCTAAATTTTGGAGAAGAGGTATTCAACCGAACAATGTGAAGAAAAAATTGTCTGGGCTTATGAATATGCTGGTATATTCAAAAATGAACTTGAATGTGATGAATTTCTAAACAGCATGCAGAAAGCGCGTCAGTTATTGCAAATTAACGTGAATGAGAGTCTAGATGAATTTGTCAGTGCTTTGTGTGGAGCCACAGCTTGTATGGTTCGTGTTATTTGTAGAGGCAGCAGAACATACAATGATGGTTTGATAATAAGTGCGAACGAAAGAAAACAGGAAGTTAAAAGGTTATTAAAAAGATTTCAGAGATGCAAAACAGCCAAGGATAAAAGTAAGAAAAGAGAAGAATACGCTGCATCACGTAAAGAGTATGTTACGCTAAGGAAAACAAAGGAACTGGAGTTTAAAGAAAGTAGGTTAAAGAAACTAAAAAGTTCAGTCAATGATTCTAAAATGTTCTGGTCAGTGATAAGATCTATAAACAAAAAGAGTTTTGTGTATAACGAAATCTCAGTTCAACAGTGGCATGACCATTTTGGGGCGTTTTTCATAGTTTTGATAATAAAAGTAAGGAAGAAGAGACTGGTATGGTAGAAGAAAATGAAACTGAGCCATTATTTAATCAACCTATTTCCAGTGAAGAAGTCGTTGCTGGTATTAAACATTTAAAATTAGGAAAGAGTGCAGGACCAGATAGAGTCATAGCAGAAATGTTGAAGAATGCAAACACAACTGTAATCAATTTTCTGGTTCATTTATTCACTCAACTTTTTGATAATGGTGGTATCTTTCCATCAGAATGGGCTAAATCTATAATTGTACCAAGTTTACAAAAACAAAGGAGACGTGAACAGTACCGACAACTATCGTGGAGTATCACGTACCAGCGTTTTAAGTAAAATTTACACTTACATACTAAATGCAAGATTAACTGAATGGGCTGAAAATGAAAAAAAATAGTGGAAGAACAAGCAGGTTTTAGAACCAGTTACAGCACCATAGACATATATTTACACTATATTCTTTGATTCAGAAACATCTACTCTTCAAATCAAAGCTCTACATTGCATTTGTAGATTTCAAGAAGGCCTTTGACTCGGTAAATCGGAATGCTCTGTGGAATGTACTCCGTAAAAGTGGTGTTAATAGTAAATTATACATGGCTATTGGAGGGGTCTACAACTCAGTGCTTGCATGTGTGCGTGTGAAGAGTGAGTATTCGGATTATTTTGATTGTCCAAATGGAGTAAAACAAGGATGCTTGTTAAGTCCACAGTTGTTTTCTTTTTTCATAAACGAACTGGCGGTGGAATTGTCCCGCAAAGGAAGATATGGTATCCAGATGATACCTGGAGCAGTTTGATCAGTTTTACTACTGTATGCTGATGACGTTGTTCTTCTGTCCGGAACAGTTGTAGGTTTGCAAAACCAACTAAATGTTTTGAAAGAAAAAGCAGATCGCTTAGGTTTATCAGTTAACTTGGATAAGACAAATATAGTGGTCTTTAGAATGGGTGGTCACCTATCAGTGTATGAAAAATGGTCTTATGGAAATGCAGATGTTCAAGTAGTTAATTCATATAAATATCTTGGAATGACATTTTCAACAAAATTAACTTTCCGTTACGCATGGGAAGAATCTCTGATGAAAGGGAAAAAAGGTACTAATGAAATCTGAATCCCTGAGAAAACTGAATTGTACAGATTGTGGTATATTTTGGAAAATGTTTGATACACAGATAAAACCTCTTCTTACTTATGCTGAAATTTGGGGCTTACATGAAATTGCAGAAAAAGTACATAAGTATGCTATGAAGCGTTTCCTTCAAGTGCCTATTCATTCATCCAACACCGTTTTATATGGAGAAATGGGCAGATACCCTTTGTATATAAGTACATTTGTGAAATGTATTAAGTAGTGGTTGAAGATCTTGAAGCTACCCCAGTCCCGTTTGAGCAGGCAAGCCTATGATATGATGCTTTTAGAAATGCAAAAAGGTAAAGAAAACTGGGCTTATAAAGTAAAGAAAGTCCTTTCAGAACAGGGTTTTGGAATAGTGTGGATGACCCAGGAAGTAGGAAAAATGAGCAACAGTTTATTGCGGAATTTAAAGACAGGCTTATTTTTGTTCTTTTAAACAGAATTGGCACTCAGATATGGAAAGTAAAGAAAAATATCGCTGGTTTTTCTCATTTAAGAATGTGTTCCATTCTGAAAAGTTTCTCATGTCATAACAGATAGATGGCACAGAATAAATTACGCAAGATTTAGGTTGAGAACTTTAGGTTTTAATGCGAACAAAAGATGGTTTGAATGTGAAACATCCACAGAATCTCCTTGTCCTGCATGTAGACATATTATTGATGACGAAGAACACTTTCTGTTCCACTGTACTGCTTATAATGAAGTGCGGACAAATTGTTCATTTTTCCAGTTAGATATAGCGCGAAAAGACAAAATGTCGATGGCGTGTTATCATCATGATGATGATCTTGTAATTAAATCAGTTGCGAAATTCATCGTGGAAGCATTGAAAATTAGACAGATGAAGAATAGTGAAATTTAGGATAATACATTATAAGAGATATTTGAATGAATATTATCATTCATCGCATGTGAAGAGATCGGTAAAATACAATGTCATCATTTGATTGAGTGGATGGTCGAGTCAGTCTTCAGGTTTTTTTGGGTTTTTTTTAAACTTTCTGCATTACTCCTGTGCGTGAGGTGAGGACATAACGAAATGTTACGAATTTATTTTGTTTTGTTAACTTTTTGCAGGAAAGGAAGAGGGAAATGTTTTGTTCTGTTGCCTCTCCCCCCTTGTCAAAAGACCTCTTTGGTAATGACAATAAGATATCAAATTGTCAAAAGTGTCTGTGTGTGTGTGTGTGTGTGTGTGTGTGTGTGTGTGTGTGTGTGTGTGTGTGTGTGTGTGTGTGTGTGTGTGTGGTGTGTCTGTGTGTGTGTGTGTGTGTGTGTGTGTGTGTGTGTGTGTGTTAGTTCTTCAATTTTAAACGTCTGCTCTCTTTAAGCGATATTAGACAAAATAATGCATGAAATGAGTGGATGAGAGAAATGGGAATAGTGTATGCAAAATGCTAGTATAGGCTTATGCACGCGCGCGCGCGTGTGTGTGCGTGTGTGTGTGTGTGTGTGTGTGTGCGCGCGCGCGCGCGCGCGCGCGCGCGTGTGCGACTTTCACAATCGAAATCAAAATACTGTTCTAAATGTACAATTTAAAAGATAAATTACAAAGTTTTTTTTTAACTGAATATTTACACAAACGAGCCAGCTGGGCTTAACATCAACGAATTTACAAATGTAAAAAAGCGTGTGAAGATTCTGGAAAATTCACAGGGAATCTTTTCGTCGAAAGTTGGGGAGAGATGAGTTAAAATAGGAAACATTAAAAAGAAAATGCAGAGTATTGAAACTGTCGATGGCTCCACAAGGGCATTGTAAATTTCTGTGGAATTTTGTACGAAGAGCGTTAACTTTAAGCCTATAAAAGAGAGATTCCGGTTTCCAAATTTGCGTAAATGTACATTCGTCTTTGTATACAGTTTACGAATTTGAATGGACAAATTAGATGGACGAGTAGAATTCTGAGTTCTTGAACAGCAACTCAGTGAAGAATCTTGTGCATGTATCTTACAGAGTACTGAATCTTTATACAGGTTATGAAAAGACTCAAAAGAGACTCTTTTTAAGAGTCCATAGGCTTCATGAAGACTCCAAGGTATTTTGATATATATACAGAATTTTCAGTTTTTTGGATCCCATATACGGCAGTTCTGTCTGTCCATTCATTTCCTACAATCCCACAGTGTGACGGAATCCAGCAAAAGTCCACTGTTATCCCTCTAGATGAAAGGAAATGGATCAGAATTTTTAATTCGGTGATAATCTCGGCGCGATTGGTAGCAGCAATAGATTCCATTGCTTGAAGAACAGATTTGGAATCAACACACAAAAGTATTCTGGAAAAATCAGGCGGTGGAATGTCAAAAATATTATGCAGAGCCATTCGAATCGCTATCAGTTCAGCCGTAAAGACAGAAAACCCCTTTCCAAGATGAAAAGATTTATCTGCTTTCAAAGCAGGAATAACAAAGCCGAAACCAGCATTGCATTTAATAGGGATCCGTCTGTATAAACTTTCAAGTGATTAGGAAAACTGTCGTCAATATGTGACTTGGCCATAGCACCTAAGACGTTATTATTAACATTCTTTTGCAAATCAGTGTATTTATAATCAAACCTTTCCAGGATAAGTTCCCAGTAAGGAATGGAACTCAGTGTATAACGTGGGGCTATGGTTTTGTGATCAATTTTGGCAGATTTCAACAGGTTTGAGGGAGTACGTAAGGTTGGTTTTATTTGATCGTATTTTTTTTGCGCGTTTAGGAAAATCTTAATCAGATCGCATATCAAGTTCATCCTCATTTGAGTTCTGACACAGTAGAACATCTTAGAATGTATTTAGCACAAGCTAATTTTCGATAAGCATCCAGGGGCAAAACACCAGCTTCATGATAATTCCCTAAAATGGAAGCGTAAAGGGGAACTCCCAGGGCTATTCTGTATGCCTTGCAATCTATGCTTTGTAGCTTTTTGAGAAGATACTTAGGAGCTGAAAAAAATATACTTCCTGTGCATATGAAATCCTTGTCCTGACCAGAGAATTTGATAAATGAATTAAAATGCACGTATCCTGTCCCCAACTCTGGTAACTCACAACTCTAAGAAGATTAAGAGCTTTCCTTGCTTGAGTTATGATATACTCAATATGTGTGTTCCATGATAATTTTGAAGTAAGATGTACACCTAAAAACTATGCAAGATGTGTAGGTAAACTGTGTCATCCACCTTGAAAGTAGGGAGATCATGAGAACTTCCACCTGCATCAAAAAGCATCATATGAGATTTCTCAGCAGACAGACATAACCCATTCTCAAACATAAATCTAGCGATACTGTCTATGCCCCTTTTGATATTTTTTTTTCATGTATGTAATTGACCTTAAAGGTGTGTTCTTTTTTAAAGTAACATTCATCCATAAACATATGTCATCAGCATATTGAACTACATTGGAATTTTTAGAAATACTTTTTGTGAGATCGTGCGTTAGGATATTGAAAAGCAAAGGGGCAATTACAGAACCCTGAGGGATGCCCATCTCCACAAATCTCTTGCTAGAATATGTATTTCCTATTTTTGTTTGAATTGTTCTGTTAGCCAGAATTCTTTGAATAATAATCATAAATGTGACCAGAGAGACCTATCATTTTATAAGTCGCTCATGCCCAGACTTGATCATACGCCTTTTTGACATGGAAAAAAAAAATTGCAAATACATTTTTTCACCAGGCAAATTGACGTTTTATCTGAGTTGTAAGCTTTACAAGGTGATCAACAGTCGATCGGCCTTTTCTAAACCCAGCCTGAGCAGTAGGATTACGTCCGTTTTTTTTTCACAATGATAAGTAAGTCTATTTAACACATTTTTTCCCATAAGTTTACCAGTATGAGAGGTGAGATGATAGGACGAAAACTATTAATATCAGAGTTAGGTTTGCCCTGCTTGAGAATGGGCACAATGACAGAATCTTTCCAAACAGACGGAAGCTTCCCATCTATCCAACATTTTTTCATAATGGTATACAGAAATGTTGTAAAATTGATTGGAAGGTTCCTTAACATTTCGTTTGAGACTGCGTCTAAACCAACTGATGTTTTCTTTGTTGGCAATGAAAATAAAGCATTTCTTAATTCTTCTAATGTTATTTCTGCATTGGAATAATGTTCATTGTTTTCTTCTGGGTCAGAATAGATATGGTTATTTGATTGGTCTTCCCTCAAAGTACTGCACTTGTCTGAGAGACTAATTTTGGAGCTATTTTTGGCAAAAAAAAAATCAGCAAACAGTTCAGCTTTTTGAGCTGATGTTGGTAAATGTTCATGCGCTAAGGTGATTGGATAGGCGGGTAAATGTATTCCATGTTTCATTTCGTGTATTTTTGTCCATACCTTTTTAAAATCTTTGTTATCATTAACTTCGTTTACACAAAATGATTACCAGTAATCGCTCTTGGCTTTCTCTATAATCCTTGTACTTTCATTTTTTGTTGCCTGTTTCATGGGAGTAAGTCATCTACTTTTTGTCTTTTGCGTGTATTTTGAACTTCGATTTCTTTTTATTAACAGCATCTTTGCAGGATTCCGTCCACCAGACCTTGCCAGCATGTTTAGAGGATTTTGTCTGACTAAATTTTGGAATTGCCTCGGTTGCAGCTTTCAAGACCGATTCAGAAAAGTTACAATACATTTTATCAATGTCTGGTTTCTCCAGCATACTAACATTAAAGGACATTAGAATGGACTTGAATTTATCTCAGTCAGCTCGTTTATAATTAAATTTCAGGATTTTATCCCTTGTTTCATCATGCAAAATTGTAAATCCTCTAAAGGAAATGGTAATTGGGAGGTGATCGCTACTTAAGTGTTATTATAAACTTGCCAAGTACAGCTAGTCGCTAGTGATGGCGAAATTAAAGACAGGCCAATAGCAGATCGTTTGCGGCTAGGAACATCAGGCAATCTAGGTATGGTTCCATCATTTAGAAGAAAGAGTGCCGAGTTCGAAATATTCTCCACTAGACGATTGGAATTTGGAGCTAACCTTAGGGCAGCCACTATCCCAAAATGGGGCATGTTCATTAAAGTCACTGGCTACTAGCCACTTTTCATTTTGGGTACCCAGGGTACGTAGCCAGTCACTGTTACAATCATCAACACCTTTAGGGAGAGATGAACAGAAAGAATATTTAATGAGTTATCAAATTTGACACAAGCTGCACAAGAGTGGTCAGTTGATGGTACTGGCGTTGAAATTGGATGGTAAGATAGCTTTTCATGTATATAGATAGCACAGTTCACTTTTCCTGTTTCGTCAGAGAGGTGATACACTGGAGGGTAGAGAAATGATCAAGGCGTGGTAAGTTCATCTTGGACACATTTAGTGACTGAAGAATAAGCACTGTATAGGAGTTATTCTCTATGTTTTCTTGAAAGTTCGCGATATTGGTTGACACTGATCGACAGTTCCATTGTAAAAATGTCTATTTTTGATTTGTTGGTCATTGATACAGATGATATTCAAAAGCTTAAAAAAAAAATAATAAAGTAAATAAATAAATGAAAATAAAATAAAAAAAATGAAAACAAGAAGTCTCAATAGATACAAGTTAAACTTTGATACAAACTACAAGCAGCACAACAATGGAAAGAAATGAAAACACGAAATTTACTTATACTACTGTTGTAGAGTGGTTTCAGTAATGGGTGAACTGGAGAGATACTATCATTCAACTGGTAGAAGACGATCACGGGAACCAATCGAAAAAGATGTCAGGTCTTCTTGGTGGGAAACGCGGCATGGGCAGAAAGTGGGCCATGTGATAGTACAAAGGCCTCAGTCTGCCGTCCTGATGGCGTTCTCTTGGGATGTTCTGATGATGCCGCCTTTTTTTCATCCAGAACAGGTAATGCAGATGGCGGCCAAGGTTGCCGGCAAAAACGCTCGAGCTGCTTGTGGAGGGATAAATATTGTCCCGCATGTATTGTCTCTTGCTGTTGATGTTTTTGTGAGACACAAAGGAGATTTTTGACATTGTGAAGACTTGAAAGATTTGCAGCATTAAAAACTTCACGTTTGTTGTTGAGATCTGAGAGGCGTGTTGGTGTTACCTTGCTAACAACAATGCGCATTGTAGGGTGTTTCTTTTAGAGGTCTTTCACTAGGTTGATAAATATGTTTGAGGAGGCTTTTGGATCTCTTGATGTTTTAAGGTCATTTAAACCCATATGGAGTACAACGACATCATAATCTGGGAGAGTATTGTCAAAGAGCAGATCTTTGCTTTCTCCAATAGTGTGAATCTTTCTGGTTCCTGAGAACAAGACCGAAGGCATATGCTAAATGATCTCCCGAGCTCCAGAAACTCCATTTAATACAGAGTCGTGCAACACTAGAACCTGGGTAGATCTGATGTGCTGTCAGGTTTAGGTGTGTTTGACTTGTTTGCTCCTGTTTGCTGCCTGTTTGAGCTCTGATACGTGTGTTGGATGTCCCTGACGATGGATTTAATCATTTTGAGGACCCTTTTTTTTTGTTTGTTTGTTTGTTTGTTTTTCGTCTCAGTACTGTTTCCTCTGGGAATAGATCGTTCGATTTCAAGCCGCGTGTTACTTTCGTCATCCAGTTTTACATCACTTTGTTTACCTTCAGAGTGTTCCGCAAACGAACTTTTTCCATTTTTTAGAACGTCTGAGAAACTCGGGTCTGTTCATTTTGCCATCGACGATTTTGAATTGAGAGGTAGGTATTACAACAGTTGTTTGTGTGGAGTGATGGACCGAGTTCTGGCTTGCTGGATTTTCTCTTGGTACTGGTTCGGGAGAGGACTTTTTTTTCTCTTTCATAATGGCACATAGCTGTTCGTACTGTTTTAAAATTGTTGACTTTAGATCTGAAACTGAGTCGCTCATTTTTAGAAAAAAAAGCGATCTTTTTTGTTTGAGTGTCAATGCAAGCTCTGTCGTGAAAACGCGAGAATGTTTCTGAGCTAGCAAGACCTTAGGCTTCGTCCGACGCAAGATCGGCATCAAGAAAACAAAGGAAACTGCGTATGAAGTCCTTGTTCGCCTGCTTCTTGAGTACACAGCCATCATTTGGGATCCCTACACTGCAAACGAGATTGAGGCCCTCGAGAAGATCCAACGAAGAGCAGCAAGGTGGGTGTCAAATCGCCACCACCAAACATCATGCGTCGACTCCATCCTTGACTCTCTTAATTGGCCTTCCCTACAACAGCGTCGTAAGAACGCCCGCTTGGAGATGTTTTACAAATTCCATCACGGACTCATCTCCATTAACTCCGTGTACCTGCCCAAACCATCTGACAGCAGGCTGAGCTCTAGGATCAACAACGACCTGAGCTACAACATTCCCACATGCACGACGCGGTGCAGGCAGATGACGTTCTTTCCGAGGACCATACCAGAATGGAACAAGTTGCCTCAGGAGGTTGTGACAGCTGAGTCACTGGACTGTTTCAAGTCCAGGCTGGCCTCCCATCTTTAGAACCCTGGAACAACCATCCCCCCCCCCCCCCCCTTCCCCACCACCCCCAACACCCCCCCCCCCCCCCCCCCTTATCCTCCTCCTGGCCACTATTCCCTAAAATCCCCCCTCTCCCCTGTTTTTTTTTTTTCCAAATCCTCACAACAGCGCAATCTTCGGCCATCTTCCCAAATACCACAAAACCATCAGCAAAAATGTTGGTCGTGTGTAAAGGAAGAAGAAGAAGAAGGAGAGAAGAAGAAGAAGAAGAAGCGAAGAAGAAAAAGAAGAGGTTGTTTTCTCATAGTACTGGATAGAGGGATCGACTGATTTAGATCTGGTATTTGTGGCTCTAAGAGAAGTAGTTCCAGGACAGGCTTCTCGATCCAGATTTGATTTTTCTTTTCTGGATCTGGATCTGGATCTGGAACGTTACGTCGCAGGAGCCAGTCAATGGCTATAAATACGACAGAAACAGGGAGAGCGCAAAAATAGTTTTTAAAATAGTTTTAAAAGCCACCGTTTTGTCCTAACAATCTTCTACAGGTCTCAGTGAGTAGCCACAACAAGTATCTATGGGTTGAAAACTCTACTGCTGTCAAGATGCTAGTAGGCAGGCGATGTTGATCTGCCAAGAGCTGATGCAAATGCACTGGCAGAGCCTGCATTGATGATATCCTCCTCTAGATGATTCCAGTCCATCACTGTCCGCATGAAGAAGTAGTGAGTGTACCAATTTGTGTTACAGACAGGTAGTGTGAAGCCACGAGTGTTTCTGACCACGCGGTGTTCTGTAATATTGGAGACTTCGAAGTCCTCATACTTGGGGGGTCGTGACCATCTGCGGCCAGCACTCACAGGGGTCAGGAAGTTTTGGGGGGGAATGGCGGGGATGAGATTTCCCGCTATCTTGAACATCAGGCCAAGTCGTGCCTGTCTACGACGATCAGCCAGCAGGGGGAAGATTCAAATCCTGCAGCATTCGGCTTATGCAACCTGGTTCCCTGGACCTATAGTCCTTTGTGATGAAGCGTGCTGCCTGTCTCTGTACCCTCTCCAACTTCTCGATGTCTTGTTGGTAATATGGGTCACACACTGTAGCTGCATACTCTAGTCTGGATCTCACCGGTGCGATGTACGCCAGGCGCCTGCACTCCTTTGGGCAATTCCTGAGATTCCGGCGTAGGAAGCGCACTGTTGATCCAGCTTTCGAGCAGTATTTGCAATGTGTTTACCCCATTTCAAGTCACTTGAGATGAGCACTCCTAAGTATGGGTTTTGCTGAACTTGTTTCAGGAAGACTCCATTGAGGCTGTACATATAGGTAGACTTGATCCGGGAGGACAGAATATCACATTTCTGTGCGTTGAAGTGCATCCCCCATCTCTTGGCCCAGTCCTCCAGGTGTCTCAGGTCTTCTTGCAGGGTGATGTGGTCCTGAAGAGTATTGATGTCGCGGTACAGTAGGCAGTTGTCAGCGAAGAGTCATACTTTTGACTTCACTGCTTCCGGTAGGTCATTGATGTGGCACAGAAAGAGTAGTGGCCCCAGCACTGTTCCCTGAGGGACACACTGGAGTTGACAGTTACCTCGTCTGATGCCTCTCCCTCCAGCACCACTCGCATCCTCCTTTTCGTCAAAAAGTTGGTAAGCCATTTAAGAATAGGTCCTCGTACTCCATAATGATCGCGTTTGTGGAGTAACTTTTTTGTGAGGTACCGTGTCAAAGGCGTTACTGAAGTCCAGTATCACTACATCAGTTTGCTTCCCGGCATCGTAGGACTCGAAGAGATCGTGCATTGTGGTAATCAGCTACGTCTCACAGGATTAGCCGGATCTGAAGCCGTGGGTTTTCTGTCTGTCAGTATGTTGTGTGCCTCTCCATATGATTCCGAAGGTGATGACAGATGATATGTTCCTGGAGTTTGCAGGCCACTGAAGTTAGAGAAACTGGCCTGTGATTCTCTGCCTTATTTCTGTCTCCTTTCTTGAAAACTGCTGATAGTTTTTGCTGACAGCCAATCCTCTGGTAACTGGCCCATATGTATGGAGCGCCTGTAGATACACAGGTCAAGGCAGGAGCGATGGCATCAGCACAGGTCTTAAGGATCCTGTTTGGTATTTCATCCAGTCCACCTGCTTTTGCTAGATTCAAGTTCTTCAGCAGCTTGGCTACTCCATTTGTATCGATGATGAGCTCAACCAAAGTTGGAAAGGGTGCCCCATTCATCTTGGGAAATGGTGTGCCATCATCTGGTGTGAAGACGGATTTGAACTGATCCAACAAGATCTATGCCTTGGTCGCGCCATCACTCTGGAGGGTCGTGCCTTTCTTCAGTGGTGCCACCAGTACCGTCTTGGCGTCTAGACTTAACGTAGTTCCAGAAGGGCTTTGTGTTGTTATTCCGGAGTCCATCTCCTATTGTGTTGTTTATGTATTCCCACTCTTTTGCTCTCATCCGTCTCCTGCAATCTTTTTTGGAAAAATCTGTAGTTCTCCCATCTTCCGGTTCTCTTTGCCTGCTTATACAGTCTTTTCTTCTTTCTGAGCAGGCGTTTGACCTTTTTGTTGATTCATGGGTACTGGTTGTTTCTCCGTTGTATGTATGAGGGGACGTTTTCTTCCATGGCTGAGAGCAGCGACGTCTTGAATTCAGTCCACATGTCGTCTATGCTGGCTCCTTCCTCGTCCATTTTTTAATCCTTTCTGTAATACGCCCTATCCCTGCATTCAGATTTTCCCAATTTGCTCTAGAATACAAGTAGCGACGTCTAGGTTTGTTCTTCACTTGCTGTGGCTGGGTGTCAAAACCTGTCACTACTGCGTCATGGTCTGATATTCCTGGGACTGAAGCAGTGCTCTTCAGGAGAGATGGGTTCGTCGTGAGACGAGGTCCAATGTGTTTTTTTTATCCGCGTGGGCTCGTCATGTATTTGTGTGAGCTGTACTGTTGCCGTCAAGTCCATCAGGTCCTGTTGGGTCTGGCGATCTTGGGCTCCTGGGTTCACAGTAGCTGTGTTCCAATTGATGTCCGTACAATTAAAGTCACCTGCAAGCAGGATCTGTTTCTGTTTGGAGTTTCCGGTAAGCTTCTGTAATGTCCAATCTAGTTCCATCAAGTCACTGCTCGAGTGTTGTGGCATGTAGAAGCACCCATCTAACAACTCTTTACTCTGTTGGAGTTTGATTTTTGCCCCAGACCATCTCACAAGTTCCTTTTAGTTCAGGTACGGCTGATGAGGTTAAGCTTTTGTGTATAAGGATGAATACGCCTCTGACTAGTGTTGTTCTGTCCTCCCTGTATGGTTCATATTCTTCTGGGAAGACCTTGCTTGCCCCTGTGCCTGCCTTTAGCCATGACTCTGACCCGAAGATCACATCCGGTTTGATGCAATCAACCAAGGCTATGAACTCCGCCCTCTTGTTGACTATACTGTGGCAATATAGGTTTAAGATTCGGAGGTTTTGCTTCTTGGGTGCCTCAAATAAAGGAGTGCCGTCACTTTCGACATTCAGCTTTGTACCTCTACTTCCACCGGTTTGCTGGTGGCTTTTGTGGCTCTGCAACTCATCCTGTGGGCTATCTAACTTTGGGCTATGGCGGTTTTTTCCGGGAAGGCTCACTTACTGTCCTATCTCCTTGTCGACCTCTAGGGCTGCTGGTTTTCAGGGGACTAAAATGGTTTGACGAGTTGAGTGAGTCAATACTTTGGTTTGACAAGGGGTGGTAGAAGTTTGACGTGCTTAGAGAGTAGCTCTGAAAGGTGAAAGTGCTACAGTTTGTACTGTCACATTTATAGCAAATCCAGTTGACACTGGGTCTGTTCAGAAGGCTCAAGTCGGCTGTACAGAGTTCAATGCAGCTCTTGTGATACTATACACTGCAGTCGTCACAAACGACGCCCGGGTCATTCCATGACACAATTCTTTCACATACCCCACAGGGGAAGAGGTTTTTCGGGTGTGGACCTGGGTTTGCATGGACATCTCCAGCTAGCATCAACGAGAGCAACAAAACAGCACTGACCTGTCTGTGTCGAAGGCCGGTTTGCAGGGCTTTCCTAACGTTCCTGCATGCTGCAAGGGGTGTGGGGTGTGTGAAGGACAGCGTTCTCCGGCTCCCAGCACAAGGTGTGCGCATAGAACACAAACAGCAGAAACACACCCGCTGTTAACACCGTCATTTTTCAATCACTTCATTTACGACGTAATGGCTTGATAGGAACTTCACCTAAGCAATATTTCTGTTACCAAAGTTTATGAACGTCGATAGTCTGACGAGCTCACGCTTTCAATATGGCGGAGTTTGTTTACGTCGAGTCGGTCGAACTTTTCCTCGGTACTACACTAATTTTTGTGGCGGAAAAAACAAGTTACCTTAGATTTCAGCGGCCAGATGGCTTGCGCTCTAATTTTCTACAGTTTAGTGTCTTAACTTGTGGCTAATACCATTTAATTCTTAATTTCTGTCACAGAGAAAATTTCCAGTGGTGTTGACTTTCTGCGCATGCGCTCATTTCCAACAAAAGTTCTGAGGTCATGAATCCCGAAGAACATGGTTCGCACATATATTTTCTCTGAGTTTTGATGAGACCACACAGCATGTAGTCGGGTAGGTTGGTTTTTGACCAAGAGACTAGCTTCGAACATTCAAGCATTTAAGAGAATTGTCGTTGGTGGATGAATATTTTGCACTGGGCAATATTTCGCTCTGATCGTGATTTTTGGCATCACTGGGTTCACACAAATCAGGCACAGGGGCAAGCTGATTTCGAAACGCGATCATAGTTGATAACTTAGGAACAACATTACCCTGCTTTTGTTAACTTTGTGGGCGCTGGGAGTCTTCCCATGACCGTCTTCTGGTGGCAGCAGTTATAGAGATGTGTCTTCAGTCGCCATGTTGATGACGTGTCCAATGTGTGTGTGTGTGTGTGTGTGTGTGTGTGTGTGTGTGTGTGTGTGTGTGTGTGTGTGTGTGTGTGTGTGTGTTGTTCTTCTTCTTCTTCTTCTTCTTCAGTTTAACGTCCTTCCACTAAAAGTGATTCAGACAATAATATAGTGTAGAGTGAACTTGATGTAAAGAATGAGAGAGATGCAATTTTTTAGGGAGTGTAAGTTTTAAAGTAGTACGTAAGGAATGTAATCATAACCCTCCACCCCATCCTATTCATCAGAACTTTAACTTAAACTAGAATTGTAACTGTAACAATTACAACTGCTGAAGATAAATACTAAGTGAACAGCCTAATAAAACATTAGAAATAGATTCAAGAGTAGCCAACATTGTTTAATATACTAGATAGTGGTAAAGGAGTCGATCCATCAACAAAACCCTCAATACCTGATTAATTAAAAAGCTCTTTGTTTTGGGACAATGAATCAGTAAATGATTGACACTTATAGAATCCCCACACATACATTTAATATCTTTGCAATATTTTGTTTTAAACGAGTTTAAACGAAGCCTATTAATCAGACTTTCAATCTCCCTTGATGAGAAAAAAATCTTTTGTATGATGTTATCCCATTGCTTTTGTCATTACATTTGATGCAGTTGTATAATGATATATGTCCGAGTTCGTCAGTGTTTTTGTTGCATTATCATGAGATGTTTTATTTATGATAGAGAAACATTCTGTCGGATCTAAGCGAACATTTATTGTTACTGTACCGCTAAGGTTTTGAGCTGCCTTTTTTGCAACTTTGTCTACTTGTTCATTTGCTGATATACCACAATGAGAAGGCACCCAAGAAAAAGTAATATATGAATGCCTTTTTGGGAAAGAAGGTGTACTATGTGATTGATTTCAGTTATCATGTCTAATCGTACACTTGAAATAGAAGACTTAATATCATTCAATGCTGCTTTTGAATCAGTGCATATTACGATTTGCTGTTATTTATGGGGAAATTCAAAATGAAATCCAATGATTTGAGTATAGCAAGTAATTCTGCGCTATATATAGACAGACTTTTACCAAGATGAAATAACTTTTCTATTTTTAAGCTAGGAATTATGAAAGCTGCTCCGTGTTATTATCATCTAATACAGAGCATCTGTGAATATTTTTAAGTGATGGTTGTACTTATTTTCTAAGTGAGTGTAGACATAATTTCTCAAAATGTTGGGAGAATCCTTTTTAGTTAAATCATTGTAGTCGATGTCAAAGGAAGCTTTTGATTGTACCCATTTTGGAATGGGTGAAAACGTAGGTTTTCCGGCAATATTATTTTTCATCTATTTTTTGTATCTTTTAGAAGATCTGCGGAAAATGAATAAATAGATTTTGTGGATTGTATATACTGTGCACGTTTTCCAAAATCCTTTTCCGATTCTTAACATACCTCTTCTGAGCAAAAGTTTTTTTTGTGAGAAAACTTTTTAAGATGAATTTTAAAGTAGAACCTTTTCTAATTTCAGATAGAGGCAGAACTCTCGCTTCGTTGTATGTCCCTAAGTTTGACATATGTGTGGGAACCCCAAGGGCATTTTGAAGGCTTTGCAATCAGTGCTCTGAAGTTTATTTAAAAGATATTTAGGTGCATTAAAAAAAAACTTCCCGAGCATATGTAAGTCTTGTGCGTACAAGGGCAGTAGCTAAAACAGTTAAACTTTTAGTGTCTTGCCCCCAAGACTGTTTACTGACAATTTTAAGGAAATTCAGACTTTTTCTAGCTATATTTAAAATATGGTCAATATGAGTATTCCATGTTGGTTTTTACTACTTAGGATTACACTAAGAATTTAATGCTTTTAACGTACCGTGTGTGTGTGTGTGTATGTGCGTGTGTGTGTGTGTGTGTGTGTGTGTGTGTGTGTGTGTGTGTGTGTGTGTGTGTCCATAATACATTCTCTCAGTGTGTGGATTTTCATCACCTGTGTGATGGTTATGAAGACTGCAAGACAGGCATGGATGAAACAGGATGTGATTGGCATAGTATGATAGCGACATCAACTACTACCAAACCACCAGTTCTGGTAAATTTTGACAAACCTGGAGCATTCACTACGATTCCTCTACCTGGAAACATGACTCATTGTCCAGAAAACCCACTTTCAGTGTCACGGTGTTGATTACTGTCTACCTGTCTACGTCAGGTGTAATGACGTCAATGATTGTCCAAATCATGAGGACGAAGAAATGTGTAGTTCTTACACGTGTCCAGGATTCTACCGATGTCGCGGTAGTGACCGCACAACATGTGTGCACGTTCATCATCTATGTGACAGTCTGCCACAATGTCCACAGCATGATGATGAACTGATGTGTGACGTGACGTGTCCTGAGTCATGTACGTGTTATGGTCTGACCTTCATCTGTAGACACACTTTCCAAACCAGCTCTTTCCCACTTCTGCGCTACCTAGACGCCAAGGAGAGCGGGCTACAGCAGGCTGATGTTACAGACCATGTCATGTTGGTCCATCTGGGTGCTAGGGGCTGCCGTTGGAGCAATGTGTCTGCGTTTGAACTGCCCAATCTTCACAGCTTGGATTTAAGTGGCAATCTGATCATCCATGTCAGTTTCAGATTTTTTGTGAGAACGCCTTATCTTCAAAGACTGAATCTGGCAGGTAATCCTATCTCCCGAAGTATGTTTGATCTGAGAAGAAGGCATCAGTTGCATTCTTTGAGAGTTTTTAATTTTTCCAGAGTCAAACTCCATTCTCTTAGACTAGACGACTTGTCGCTGATGCTGCCAAACTTAGAAGTTTTGGATTTATCTCTCAAAATGAAATAAGATCTCTTCGGGGTAAACACTTTTTCCCAGTCTGCGTGTTCTAGACATGCAGGGATGTCCTGTTCTGGACTTCACTCCAGACTTCATGAAAGATATGAAAAGTCTGACCCACGTGTTTGCAGACAACACCAAACTGTGTTGTTCAGCTGTGTTACCAGACACGTTCACCGGTGAATGTTCATCCCCCTCAGACGAACTTTCCTCTTGCGAAAATTTGTTAAAATCGAATGTTTACCGTCTGGCCCTTGGAGCATCTGCTGTGCTTGCTGTTTGTGGAAACTTATGTAGTTTGATTTACCGTTTGTGTTTTTTGTCAAGGGGGATCAAAGTGGGTTTTGCTGTCTTTATACTTCACCCTTTGTATTTCTGACTTTCTTCTGATGGGATTGTACTTGGCCTCCATTGGAGTGGCTGATCAGGTTTTTTCTGGCGTGTACGTCTGGAAAGAAACTGAGTGGAAACAGAGTGCAGTGTGCAGTGTTGTCGGGGTTTTAGCTTTTCTCTCTTCTGAGGTGTCGGCTTTGCTCATCTGTTTGATAACGTTAGATCGATTTCTCGTGATCCGACTCCCATTCAGTCAGGTTCGGTTTGGAGCCACATCAGCTCACATAGCCTGTATCATCACATGGATAGTAGGACTTGTCTTGGCGGCTGTACCTCTGCTTCCTGCAACGTCACACTGGGAGTTCTATCATCAGAAGGGTATTTGTATTCCGTTGCCTGTTACCAGAGCAGAGTTTGCTGGTCATGGTTACTCCTTCAGCATCATGATCATCTGCAACTTGGTCCTCTTTCTGTTGATAGCTGTGGGACAGTGTCTGATTTACTGGTCAGTAAGAGCTAATGCTATGTCTGACCATGGAACAGAGACCAGGATCAAAAGTACTGTGAGTGTGAAGTCAAAAGAAGTCATTATCGCCAGACGCCTTCTGTTCATTGCAATGTCGGACTTTCTGTGCTGGTTTCCTATCGGTATATGTGGTGTGTTGTCAGTCAGTGGTGTCATCATTCCAGGAGAAATCAATGTTGCCATGGCTATCTTTGTTTTACCACTCAATTCAGCTCTCAATCCTTTCCTCTATACTCTAAATGTTATATACGAAAAAAGAAAAAAGATGAAAGAGTTACGTTTTCAGAAGTTTCTTCTTGGTTACTAAAGAACGAACAATTAAAAGAGAAAGCATCTTGAAATGTTGTCTTTGAGAGCTGTATAATGACGTTGCCTGTGGTGGGAGCACTATCTGCTCTTGCCTGGTTGTTGTGACAAACACTTTGTTACGGATGCGTTGGTGCGTGCGTCTGCTTGTCTGGCTCAAAAAAATTCGGATGCCTGTACGATTTTTGATTTACACACACCCACACATTCGAAACATGGACAGCCAGACAAGTCAACGTTTTCTTTTTGTATGCTGCCCGAGCCATCACACACACAAATACACAAAAACACAGCAATATACAACAATATCAATTCAGCAGAATAACGTACGCTATAACTCTACACGTACAATTAATATAGATATACAATATTTATTTTCTTTAGCCACCTCCGGCTCAACTCGACAGTCCACAGACGTCCAAGTCTCTCGTGAAGAATGCTGTAGAGGAAGTCCTCTCCTGGGTCTAGCACAGTCAGGAGGAGCAGCTCGCAGAGTCCCCACAGAACAGAAGCGACGGCTCTGTCCACAATAGGAGTGAAGGCTCCAACACAAGAAAAGCTGCGTCTCACATACAAAATAAGACGTTGGTTCTAACACCACAAAGCGACGGCCCTGGTACAGCAGAAGCGATGGCTCTGTTACGGGTGGCCCAACAGGTCGCTGGTTCAAATACCTTAAGAGCGGTGGCTCTGGCTCGGCAGCAGCGGCGGCTCTGGCACAACTGGCACGTCGAGTTACTGTCGACTCCCCGAGTCGACCTCTCTCCCACACCCTCAGCAGTGCGGAGACAGGGGTAGACTTGGCTATGCTCCTGACCCGGGCGCAGTGGCAGGTACGGTTACTGTCGACTCCCTCGTCGACCTCTCCACACCCTCAGCAGGGTGAAGACAGGGGGTAGACCTCAGCTACGCCCCAGACCCTCTAGCAGTGGCAGCCAGTTCCCGGTCACTCCAGGACAACGACTTTACTGGAGGGAACTGATAGCTACCTTGATTATCTAGCCTACTATAACATGGCTAATATTCATCATGGTTATTAATCATATTCATAACCAACAGTTACTTTATATTTCACCCAAACTTGGGGAAAAATACCCATAGCGAAATCCACATATTTTCCATACAATATCACAATAGAACATTCTCTTTTTCTGGAATCATGTTTTACACATGGGGGGGGGGGGGGGGGGGGGGATTCCCACATATACCCTTTCGAAATCATACTTTACACATTGGGGGGGGGGGGGGGGGGGTTCCACATAGACCTTTTCGAAATCATGTTTTACACATTGGGGGAAAAGGCATTCCACATAGACCTTTTTACGATAAACAAGATAATAATCATTGCATATAATTATCGATTTTCTTTCGTCTCTTTCATTACGACAAGAATGTTTTTATCATTTCACGTAATCACTACTCTCAGAGAAGAATTTTCCTTAAAAAAATTATTCATAAGTAACAGTAACAGCCCTTAAACACATATCAAGGGAAGATATCTGCACACTCTCGTTTATCAACACATAGATACTCATTATTCATATCAAAGGATAGTTTAAATATTTATCAACAGACTTCCAACCATTAATGCATGATAGCTTTCATCGCTCACCTCGGAGCTTACTATCATTTGTATCATTATCATACATTAGAATAAACAAAACTTTTTTTCATCATAAGGCCATGAACTAGCTAAGCCAGCTCCTTTTCCGATCACTCATCAAAACATTTTTTTCCTTCTTTCTATTACACTTTCTGAAAACAATTTCAAGTCACAGAGATACACCAGAAAACATCAAATACTTTTTTTCCTAAAAACCTTTACTAGGCGCTGAGAAATTTACAGTCGCCTATAGAAGGGGAGAATGATTTCTGTGGCAATTTCAAATTGCTAATAATTAAATACCTGACTGCCACAGCAACTCGTTCAGGAGTCCCTCTTCGGCCAAAGGAAACTTGCACTGCCGGAACTGCTGTAGATTGCCTGATCTTTTCAGCTCACCCGGCTTATATGCCTGATCTTTTCAGCTCACCCGGCTTATACAGAGCGCAGGTGAGCAGCAGCAGTCATGTAAACTAACCAACCGGTTTTCGGATGAACATGTTCCGGCAAACACGGTTGTAAAAAATTGCGACTGGACAAGAAACGGTCCGTCACACACTTACGATATTGACTTGAAGTTATCCGTTCTTATGTTGGTGGTATATTAGATATAAACTAGAATGATTTCCATCGGCATCGTTCTACAATATAACATGTCGCTTTCATGTAGTATAATTCATTTATGGTCAGGTTTACTTGAAAACATAAGCTGTAAGATTTCCCCTCAAGTTGTTGTCTTTTGATAAGCTACGCTTAGGTAGTGCACTTTCTTGTTACTGGTTAAACTGCAATTTGAGTCTTATGATTGATGGTGGTGAAGAGTTTGTCAATTCCTTGCTATTTTTACAGTGAGAAAATAATGAGAATCGTTATAATCTAGAGTTCATATCTATCTATCTATCTACAACACACACACACACACACACACACACACACACACACATATATATATATATATATATATATATATATGTGTGTGTGTGTGTGTGTGTGTGTGTGTGTGTGTGTGTTGAACGATTTAGTAATGGGTAAAAGGAAGTGCCGGCTCACGATTTCTTTACCATTTCATTAATGTCTTGGCAAAGATTAAAAAGCAACAAAAAAGCTGGGGGACAGGAAACGAAAAAAAGGAAAATATATTATGAATGTGACATGCTTCGGTAGCAGCTTATACTGACCATTGCATCCCATCTTAAAGACAGAACCTTTCATATATCGCCTGCTCTGAGGCCTTTCTTTCGCTGGATCGGACTCGTCAGAGAGACACAGCTGATTGTGTCTGTGCTTCCTTGGCATGAAATGGAGATATTTCACAGTCTACAATTCCGTGGTACTCTCACCACCAAGGGTAAAAAAAACCGACTCCCAGTGCATCCCCAAGCAGCCAGCGAAAAGTAGAAGAGTAGCACGAAACGAGTGTGCTAAGGAAATATGTTGCTGAAAAACTAAAAGCATTATGTACAGAGTATAAGTGGAGCCGGGAGGGGAGCCTTTGAGCTTATGCTTGAAGATCTATTTAAGGATGCAAGGGAGGTCAAAAGTATAAGCCGTCGGAGTGGTCATCTCTAGTGTTAATAAATCAATGATCTTCAGTCAGTTAAGTCCTAAGAGACGCACTCTCCCACTTATCGAGCAAGCAGAGTAAACAGATAGATAGATAGATAGATAGATCGATAGATAGATAGATAGATAGATAGATAGATAGATAGATAGATAGATAGATATCCTTAAAAAATCTAAAAGCGCGCGCGACCAACTAGGGAGCAACATCTGTTAAAAATATTCATCTATGGATGGATACAAAGTCCACTATGTAAAATGTAATAAATACTGTGTTTCTGTGTTTGTTGAGTTTCTTAAATCATTGGATAACTTCATAGCTGTTTTTCCAAAAGTTGTATTCAATGTTTGATTTTACATTTTTCTATAATCTTTTCCAGGATCCTCTTGCTTATTTTGCCCAGTTTCGGATTTAGATGGGTTTATTAGTCTGCATGTTGGGGTTGTTTTGAAAGTTAGGCTTATGATCTTTAAGTGTTATGAAGGCTTCTTTTGCTGCTGTTGCCTCCACCCTATCGCTTAAGTCCATGCGGTGCACAAGTTTCTTTTTCTTTTTTTGCGGATGTTGTCATGTGTGGGTTTTATCAGCTTTCTTGTAATTTTTCTGGATATTTTTGTTGAGAAGTTGAGAGTATTCATTTGGTTCCATTTTGTAGAAATTGCTAGTTTTGTCAGCTTTCAAAACACCCAACATGATTAATATTATGTAACCCCCACCTAGCAACTTTGAACACAAAAGTAGAAATAGTAAACAATTGCAGGCACAAATGGAAATCTTTGTTAGCACACTCCACCTGAACAGACCCCAACAAGAACCACAGACCACACGTGCAACGAATGAGATTGTCACAGAATCAGGTACCACACGCTATAAAAGAGCGACAGCGTGCACTGGGAGGATATCCTGATGAGAGCAAGAGGCAAAAGGCTCGAAACAAGCTTGTCTGTTTTTATGCTTTCATTTTTTAACAATATTTTTAACAAATATATATATTTTGTAGGATATTATATGATTGATGCATTTCCCCGACTTTTCATTCTTATGGTTTTTATCCCCTCCCTACCTTTGACCCCTCCCTACATTATATATATATATATATATATATATATATATATATATATATATATATATATATATAAGTGTTGAACAATTTCGTTGTGGGAGAAAGCAGTGCTGTCCAACAATTCCTATATCATTATATTCATGACTTGGCAAAATTCGAAGGGAAAAAAGGGCAAAGGTAGGGAGGGGGATAAAGACCAAAAGAATGAAAAGTCGGGGAAATTAATTAATCATATAATATCCTGCACTAGCAGGTTATGGAGACCATTGTACCCTGTCTTGAAGACAGAAATATTCATATTGCCCACTCCGCGGCCTTTCATGCGCGCTGGATTGCAATTGTCAAGGAGGCAGGGCAGAGTGTGTCTGTGGTCCCTTTGCATTAAATAAAGGGTTCAAAAACAGAATCCAACAGCACCCCAAATCAGCCAGTAAAAGGTAAAACGAAGAGAAAGTGTGGTAAAGAAATACGTTACTGAAAAACTAAAAGCATATACATATAAGGGTAAATCTTCGACCTGTGCTTAAGGCTCTATTTTAGGATGCAAGGGAGATTTTTTTAAAATGCCAACAGTCAGAGTGGTCAGCTCAGCTGTTTCATAAGCCAGGCATGTTCAGTAGCTGAGAATAGTGCAGGACAGCCTCTACTTGGATGTGCTAAGAGATGCAATCTGTCACTGACTGACCAAGCGATAATGTGTTGAACAACTTAGTAGTGAGAGAGAAAACAAGTGCAGGCTAACAGTTTCTCCATCATTATACTAATGGCCTGCCAAAGATTGAAGGGAAAAATGGGGCACGAGTGGGGGATGCAGGAAGATAAAGAAAATGAGGATATGAAGTCTGGGAAATGTATCACAAATACAAAATCCTTCACTAGCAGCTTATAGAGACCACTGTAACCATCTTGAAGACAGAAATATCAATGTTGCCTGCTCCGAGTCCTTTCGTTCGCTGGATCAGAATCTCCAGGGAGGCACGTCTGAGTGTCTGTGGACCCTTGGCATTAAATAGAGATACACCACAGTCTACAATTCCATGGTATTCTCACCACCAATATCTATACATGGCTCTATTCAGCACTAATGGTGAGCAGAGGAAGTGAATGGAGTTTTCCTCACCATGGCCATGCAGACTTAAGACACAGGGCCAATCTTGGTGGTTACATCCAACGTGGATGTTGAAATCGCAAGAAGAAAATTGCCTGTCTGTGATGTTGAACGCATGACGTTGCTGAGATACTGCAACTGGCCTGTTTGGCTTCATCAGGGCAGACCATGGTGGGGGCATACAGACTAACGAGTGTCAGAAAGGAGTCTCAGGTGTATGGTAGTCGTGGTCACAGGCCGGTCATTCATCCCATCAGAAGAGATCCCAGCCAATTGACCAGAGATGACCGAATGGCAAGTCCAACACCAGCCTCTCGTGACTCATCATGGCCTTTCCGCTCCAGGAGAAATTGTGCCTTCAATGATTCCAATATGTTCATCAGTCTCGGCAAGGCGTGTTTTGCTCAAACTTGTGATTTCAATATTGCAAACAGGCAAAACATGACCAACAATGGCTGTCATACATTCTCGTCTGCTGCCCTCCTCCGTGTCCATCAGAGGTTTTTACGTTCTGATCTCTAAACAAAGAGCATTCCTTCTGTCTTTTTTGCTACACGTGTTCTTGTTAAGTCTTAACTTCTGACCGCGTGATTGGATGTTCAGCCAGCTGCAGTTTGCTGGCTGTGGAGCAAGCAATGCTTAGGTCGCCTTTTCTGGAAGAGCACAGATGAAAATCTCATTCTTCATGAGTGAATAGATACCAGAATGGACGACTCTCTCTCTCTCTCTCTCTCTCTCTCTCTCTCTCTCTCTCTCTCTCTCTCTCTCTCTCTCTCTCTCTCTCTCTCGCCGTCTATGGGTGTTTACCATTCAAATCAGCCTATAATCAAAACTTTCCCATCAGGAACACCTATCATCCAGAGACCATGGAAGGGGGAGGGTTCTAGCCAGGAGGGGGGGGGGGGGACAAAAGAAGGGGCGGTTTATCAGTGAGCTATTTTCAACATCAAAAGGGCGTGATACCCCAGAAGCATAATAAGATGGTTTGTTCTCATCATTTGTCGATCAGGTCAATTGCTACGCACTCAAATAGAAGAAAAAGTGACAGATTCGGCGATCATTTTTCAGCGATGTTTTGCCTATGGGTTTAATCCTGAGGACGCTTGTGTCGATCATGTTCAGATATTTGAAAATTTTCATCCTGTTTGAAAAAAAACACTGCCACCACACATATAATGCTCCAACCATCCTGCAAATACATGGACATGTGTATTGGTCATTGCCATCATCAATATTAAAATACCTGTTGCTGTGGCAGCAGTCATCACAGATAAATAAAACGACTCACTACGGCGAGCGTCCATCAAACACTGCAGTCTGGTGGAGGAGCATGGGAAATCTAAGGAACGACAACTCCAGGTCCGCCACTTACGTCACCTTCTGAATGCTATTATTGGTCACAGCATGCAGAGTTGTTTCTCTTGCAATCACCTGGAAAGGGATAGGGAAAGCGAATGGAAAGCGTAAGGAAAGGGTATGTCGACCGATGTGGGGAGAGTATTGATGAGGGACATCATCATGAATGGCTGAAGGCAATGTGGAAGGTGGGACATAAGACTGGAGGTGAGGGTGGGGATACTATAGAGCGTGTCAGGAGCAGCTGGAGGTGAGTGGCTGGGTATGTAAGCGTGTGCGTGTTGGTATGTTGGTTATGGGCGACTCAGTGTCTCTGCATGCTTTTTTTTATTTTTTTTGTATTTGCTTAATTACAGTGTGTGTGTGTGTGTGTGTGTGTGTGTGTGTGTGTGTGTGTGTGTGTGTGTGTGTGTGTGTGTGAGAGAGAGAGAGAAGGTGGTGAGGGAGATAGAGAGAGAGTGGAGGTAAGAAGGGGATGGAGAGGCTAGGGAGACGCATCCCGAATCTGCAGGCGGATATGGGAACCTGACATGTTATTAAAGTCTGGTCAGCCTCACAAACCCAAGTAAGTACAGTGGTGTGGCCATTATCCTTGAACATTGCTTAGATCTTCCTCTTTCTCATGTCTTCCGATGCGATAGAGAGGAGAGGAAGTGGGATGGGAAACTGAAGAGGAAGAGTGATGGGAAAATGAAGAGGAAGAGTGGGAAGACTGAACAGAGAGTGTACAACTTATTGCATTGTTTTCGTATGTTGGTCCATAGAAACGTAGTCTAATGTGGCTGTTGACCTTTAATTGTGACTGTTGATACCGTTGCTGTGATTTGGTGTCAGCATCAGTAGTTGATACACAAGTTTTGCTGGGTCATACACATCATACTTTGAATGAAAAGCAACGTTTACACCAAATAGCGTTGTCAGATATCATGCCCATTACGGGCCGTTAATAACGGCTATAACGTAAACTTAAACATTGGGCATCATCCGTGACCCATAATGAACATACCTACAAATTTTCAGAAATATCGGCGACGTACTTTCTGAGATATTCCATGAGAAGAAAAACCGTTAGGGGCCGTTATAGCCGTTAGTAACGGCTATAACCGTAAACTAAACGTCGGGCATCATCCGTCGCCCATAATGAACATACCTACAAATTTTGAGAAAGATCGACCAAGTACTTTCTGGGATATTTCATAAAAAGAAAAACCGTTATGGCCGTTATAGCCGTTAGTAACTGCAATAATGGTAAACTAAAACGTCGGGCATCATCCGTCGCCCATAATGAACATACCTACAAATTTTCAGAAAGATCGACAAAGTGCTTTCTGAGATATTCCATAAAGAAGAAAAACCGTTATGAGACGTTATAGCCGTTAGTACGACTATAACGGGAAAGTTAAACATCGGGCATCATCCGTGACCCATAATGAACATACCTGCTAATTTTCACAAAGATCGGCCCAGTACTTTCTGAGATATTTCATGAAGAAGAAAAACCGTTACAGGCCGTTACAGCCGTTAGTAACGGCTACAACGATAAACTGAAACATCGGGCATTATTCGTGACCCATACTGAACATATCTACTGATTTTTTAGAAATATTGGCCAAGTACTTTCTTAGATATTCCATGAAGAAGAAAAACCGTTATGGGTCATTATAGCCGATAGTAACAGCTATAACGGTAAACTAAAACGTCTGGAATCATCCGTGACCCATTATAAACATACCTACAAATGTTAAGAAAGATCGGCCAAGTACTTTCTGAGATATTTCATTAAAAAAGAACATTCGTAATGGGCCGTTATAGCCGTTAGTAACTGCAATAATGGTAAACTAAAACGTCGGGCATCATCCGTCGCCCATAATGAACATACCTACACATTTCAGAAAGATCGACAAAGTGCTTTCTGAGGTATTCTATAAAGAAGAAAAACCGTTATGAGCCGTTATAACCGTTAGTAACGGCTGTAACGGGAAAGTAAAACATCGGGCATCATCCGTAACCCATGATGCTAATTTTCACAAAGGTCCGCCGAGTACTTTCTGGGATGTTCCATAAAGAAGAAAAACCGTTACAGCCCGTCACAGCCGTTAGTAACGGATATAACGCAAAAATAAAACATCGCGAATCATTCGTGACCCATAATGAACATACCTGCTAATTTTCACAAAAATCGGCCAAGTACTTTCTGAGATATTTCATGAAGAAGAAAAACCGTTTACAGGCCGTTACAGCCGTTAGTAACGGCTACAGCGGTAAACTAAAGCATCGAGCATTATTCGTGACCCATAACGAACATACCTGCTAATTTTCACAAAGATCGACCAAGTACTTTCTTAGATATTCTATGACGAAGAAAAACCGTCACAGGCCGTTACAGCCGTTAGTAACGGTCATAACGGTAACCTTAAATATCGGGCATTATTCGTGACCCATTATAAACATACCTACAAATTCTGAGAAAGATCAGCCAAGTACTTTCTGAGGTATTCCGTTAAAAAAAAAACCGTTATAGGCGGTTACAGCCGTTAGTAACGGTTATAACGGAGTAAACTAAAACATCGGGGCATCATCCGTGACCCATAATGATTATACCTGCTACTTTTCACAAAGATGGGCCAAGTACTTTCTGAGATATTCCATAAAGAGAGAAAAACCGTTACAAACTGTTACAGCCGTTAGTAACGGATATAACGGTAAACTAAAACATCGGGCATCATCCGTGACCCATAGTGAACATACCTGCTAATTTTCAGAAAGATCGGCCAAGTACTTTCTGAGATGTTCCATGAATAAGAAAAACCGTTACAGGCCTTTACAGCCGTATAATGAACATACCTACAAATTTTCAGAAAGATCGGCTCTGTAGTTTTGTCTGGAGCGAGTGGAACACATTTTGACCACGGACGGACGGACACACACTCACACAGAGAGAGAGAGAGAGAGAGAGAGAGAGAGAGAGAGAGAGACACAGAGCATCTCTTTGTTCCCATTCTAAAGTACTCTCTGTTCTATAAGAACTGGGAGTACACAAAGAAAGAAAATTGGAGAAACGAAGGGATGAAGATTGATTGATTATAGATCGAAAGGACAGAAGGAAAAAGAAAGAAGGAAAGGAAGGGACGGGAAAATAAGAAATGAAAGAAAGAAAAGAAAGGAAGAAAGAATAAATGAAAGAAAGGAGAGAAGATGAAGGTATGATATATAAAGAGGGTGAGAATACACAGACATAAAGGAAGTCAATGAGAGGGAGCAAAAAGGAAGAAAGAAAGCAGACATAGAATCAGGGGAAGAAAAAAGAAACAGAATACACGGCGCAGAAGAAAGAAAGGAGAAAATAGGAAATGTAGAAAGGAACCAGACTAAAGAAATGAAGGAATGAGAGGCAGAGCAGAGAGTAAAGTGATGAGACATGAAAGGAAAAGAAAGAAAGAATGGGGGGGGGGGGGAACAGAAGGAAACTTAAAATAAGTAAAGGAAAAAAAAGAAAAAAAAAACAAGCTCGTACCCACCCACGTATTCTTCCCTCTTCCTCCCCCTCCCCTTAACAAAAATCAATCAAGCTGCCATCAGTTGTATGCGTCCTTGGTGTCTGTTGTTCCTGTGATTCCCTGCGCTGCAAACACTCCTGATTCCTGGATCGATGTCTTTGAGGCAAGCAAAGCAATGCGACGGAACGTAGATGAAGTGAAAGAAGGCGGGAGACCAGGTGTGCGCGCGTACGATTTCTGTGTCTCTCTCTCAGACACTCTCTGTGTCTCTCTGACTCTAATTCTGTCTATCTATCTGTCTGTCTGTCCAACGGACAGGAGGTACACATTGGTCCATATGTATCGGTCGGTTATCCACATTTGGGGCTGGGTCAAGTCAGACAGTTATCTAGCTGGCTAAGGTAGCCGTGTAGTGCTCAGGTCTCTCCCCAGGAGTTGAATATGATCAGGAAAGATACAGTTGGTAGGCTTCTGTCTCGTGTATCCATCCCGAAGCCTGTAAGGGGTCACGATATCTCTGGGCCTTGACCTCTTGGATTCCGTAGAAGATGAGTAACAGGGGGACAAAATGTTAAAAAGAGTACACCGTGGCTTCTTCACTATCCCCCTCTGGCCCTCCTTCCCTAAAAATATAATAAAATCATAGACCGTCCAAGGACTCCGATCTCGACAGCTGTTTGATATATAAAACAAGGAAAAAGACGGGTTGAAGTGCTTCAGGGTTGGTGGTGGAAGTAACTGGGGAGTAAACACAAACCTTTAACAGCTCTGAGCCCTTTTGCGATCCAGAAAGGGTTCCGAGATATAGCAGGAGACCTTTAATTCATCAAAATGCTTCAAAATGGCTCTTACTCCGTCAAATGCAACTTGAAAGTCCAATCAGAACAGTTCTAAAGTGCGAAGTACGACGTTGGTCGACAGGGGGATCAAAGTGTCTCTACAGAAGCAGTCAAACTCATCTAAAGTGCCATCAGGGTGTCTTGAACTCGAGTGCGTTTTGGAGGCAGAGATCAAAAGCGATACAGGGCCACAGGGAGTGATCGATGTCCACTGAGTGACCATTCACAAGGGTCAGATCTAATTGCAGAAAACGATTCCTTTTTAGATATTTTGTACGCCAGAGACAGTTTTGGAGCTAGAGACAGTCAGAGTTGTCTACCCCGGTGTCACACAGACTTCTATGCTCCATATGCATACCGTATGATATCACTTCGGTGTGAGAAATTCCGCCACGTTCGCGACAGACGCTCGTGGGAGGAGTTTTGTTGTGTGTGCTGTGAAACCGTCCATGGGAGCCCTGCCAGGGAATAGCCAACTGCGTCAACTGTGGTTACAGCCATCCCTCTCTCTTCTTCAAAGGACCGCCCCAAGTCGCTACTAGAAAACAAAATATTCTAAAGGTTTAACCGGAAAGTTTTTTTCTAATCCCTTTCCTTAAGAAAAGAAGCTGGTTGTGGTGGTGAAAACGACTTCAATGTGCCATACTCAGCGGCCATCAGGAAGGTTTTGACGGTGTCTGTCTGAGCTGACCTTTCCGCCATGTGTACTGCTGTACAGAATACAGATGTAGCGCAGGACAAAGGCGTTGAACCCGTCACTGCAGCTGTTCAGCACGTCCATGGGCCAGAGGCGTTGAACTCACCACCATCCAGACCGTCCAGCAGTCCAAACTCTCTTCTGCTGGATGTTCTGGGACACCTTACACTCCCCCCCCCTGCCCCCCCCCCCCCCCCACCCCTCGACCCTCTGAGCTCAAATCCCAGATTAGGGGAAAAGTCGAAATGATGGAGACGGCCCACAGTCCTCCACCCATCCCCATTGGGTCTCAGCCTGCAGGCTGGTGCCGGTGAGAATGGAGATCCTACCAAAAGCAGCAGTAACTGCATGGAATTCATTCTCAATGCTGCAGGTGTTGGATGAGGACATGGAGATGGCCTGAAATGTCTATCGCTGTCACACTGGTATCAATAATAACTTATTCCACCGGAATATCCCGCATCTTCATTGAACTTTCCAATAGTTACAGCTTCTCTGTGAACAACTGAAGCCTATGGTCGTTGCTCTCCAAAGACATGGATTCACAGTCAAAAATCTCTTATCTTTTCTGGCTTTAACGTATTCTCGAAACCAGCACAGCCCACTGTGGACAGATTGACAGGAGAAGTATTGCTACTCATCCACAAACATCTCTTGTACAACCCTACTGATTTACACTTCTCTTCAAGCCTTCGCTTTAAGAATCGATTTGCCTAAAACACTAAACAGTGTGTTCTTCATATTTACCACCATCTGTTTCTGTCAGTCCACAAGAACTGGTCCACCTGACTTAGGAACTTCCATGGCCCTTTTTCGCTGTTGGGTGATTTTAATGTACACAGCCCTCTTTGGGGTGGTAGAGGTCTCATTGAAGGTGATTTCTGAGAGCGGAATCTGTGTTGTCTAAATGATGGGTCTCCAACAGGCTTCCATTGTTCCACAGGTACACTTTCGTACGTAGATTTTTTGGTATATGACTCCTTCCTTGTGCTTGATCACGCCAGTGTGCTCACGACGATCCACGTGGATGGTAGATTTTCATTTCAAAAGAATGAATGCGCCAAGAATATGGTGCAGTTTCCAAAAAAAAAATCATGTACTTAACAGAATTTTCAAGCGAATATAGTTGATTGTCTGCTCTTGGCAAGAATGGAACACTTGCATTCACACTAGCATCCGATTCAGTATATCTGACAATTCAGATGACGGTTCAAACCTTATTTTCAACACTAATCCCATAGAGATTGTTCTGATGTGTAAGGTTAAGATATGGTATATCGAACATCGTTATTTATTCAGAAATGTAAACACACCAATGAACAAATTTTGATAGTTGCTTATCCTAAGAAAGCAGACTAGATGAAGTTCGTGTATAATAGTGTCACATAACTGAAACTGCATACACCAGTGAAGTAAATTAATGTGATCAGATTTTCAGAGTCCAATGACTTCCGCCAAGCTCTGTAATCTGTTTAGGTTATCTAAGGTCATCGATCTCATCCAGCAGCCCAGGCAGCAACCAAATCTCTCTTCCCTCTACTCCACACCTCTGTCTAACATCTCCACTTTCCTCCAGCTACCTCTGCAGTACTGGTTCCCATCAGACCAATACCCAAACCCTATAAATCTCTCTGCCCTGCTGTGCCCACAGCTCCAGGTGCAGTGACCAGTCACGACCCCAACCCTAACCCCACCCCGCCCCTCCTCCTCCTCCTCCTCCGGTCCTCCTGACTAGTCACGGCACCAACCCTAACCCCCACCCCCACCTCCTCCTCATCCTCTTCCTCCACTCCTTGCCTCGTCTTCCTCTCTGCCATCCTTTCTCTTCATTCTCCTGGGTATTGTAGGAAAGGTATTTAGAGTCTTTACCATTAATATTCCTTCACCATCGTCTCCTCGGCCAAGTCCGCAATCGAAAATGGATATACTTATAGAGGCCGTGTCCTATTGGGGATGATCACACACCGCAATTAATAATAAGCAACAGACACTAGCTAATTTATGGCGTTAAGCATGCCGCTAAGCTGCACTGATAATGATGAGCCCCAGATCCAGTCCTCGGAAACCTACGCCTTTGGCTATATTTCGGAAACCTTGTTTTGAAGCTGTGCGTAGGTGAATAAGATATTAATCTTGGTTCAGCGTGGGACAGCCGTAGCGAGCGGTCACGAGTTCTGTTCTCTCTGGAAACGTTGAATGCAGGCTAAGTGAGCTTTTCCTGACTTTGTCACTATTTGAATAATAGATAAATAAATAAATGAATAAATAAATGGAGATATGAATATATAAATGAATAAATAATGAATAAATGAACACGTAGGGTAAGTTTTGCTCCCACAAGAAAACCTAACACAGAGTAACTTTTATCAAGACCGGCACAACCTTTTAAACTTGAATAAAGTCAGATAATTACAAACACGAACAATCTAATGGGGGGGGGGGGGGGGGGGGAGAGAACAAGCGCAGGCCAACAACTCAACTGTCTTCATAGTAATGACTTGGTAAAGATTTGGACTTAAGGGGGGGGGGGGGGGGGGGGGGAGAAGAAGGAGGAACTGGGAACATGAAATTAAAGAAAATATATTCTAGATATGAAAACTCTTCACTAGCTACATGAGAGGGACCATCGTAATCCCTTTCAAAGGCAGATCTATTTGTATTGGCTGCTCCAAGGCCTCTCATCCGCTGGATCGGAACTCATCAGGGAGACACGGCTGGTTGTGTCTGTGCTCCTGACGTCAAATAGAGACACACCACAGTTCATAACACCATGGTGTTCTCACCACCAAGGGTTCAAAAAGAATCCAACAGCACCCTAAAACAGCCAGCGAAAGGTAGTAGAGAATGTCAATATACGAGTTCAACCCATCACATCTGTTCTGCCTCGCAACCCCCTTTTCAACATCCACTTTTGTTATTTAGCCCTATAACCCCTGTTTTGTTTTTTTTTTCAAAAGCAAAAAAATAATATTATCAAAACAGCAAATAAAAGATGCTATGAAGGGTTTGCGAGGCAAAATACACATGGTTAGGTTGAGCCTGTATATTGACATTCTCTCTGGCTTATTCATAAAAAAAATTATAAATTTTTGCAAAACTCTTCGCATCTGGCCGCATTAATGATTACCTCTGGGTCTCCCTCTGGGTCTAACTTGAGACCCTATGGCGCCCTAGAGCCCCAATCCAGACCCAGAGGGTCACGTATAACACGGCCAGATGCGAACAGTTTTTTGAGATATGCCTCCAATAGTAGTATTTTTTCTTACTTGCCTGCTCCCTATTTGTCTATTTGGGCAATCCCCCCACGCAATGATCCCCCCACCCCCTTTTAGTGACTCTTCCTGGGTTTGCGGGCGTTTATAGCCGCGCCAGTGACCCAGAATGCCATGATAACCAAGTATACAAAATTGCTGCAGGCAATCTCTGTCCACCTATCAAACTTCTCGGTCTCTTCGCTCATCTTCTCATAAACTTCTGAACATTCCTAGGCGCTCGTTAAAGACAGTCGGTGAGAGAGCATTTAGCTTAGTGCGCCCACTCTTTGGAATTCTCTTCCTGATAGCTTACGTAACCTGCCCACATTATCTAAATTCAAGTCAGAGTTAAAAACATACTTCTTTAGGAAAGCCTTCTTCAACCATATAATCTAAATGCTGCGTCTATTATTCTGACCTGACTTTTTATGTACTGCATGCAAAACTGTATTGTTTACGCTTGAACTTGATAAGTGTGACTGTGTCGGTGGTGTGTGTGTGAACACATGTCAGTGCGAGTGTTTGAGAGTGTGTTGAGCGCAATGAGTTGACCCCAAGAATTGCGCCATATAATATCCATACATACATTGTTATTATTATCATATTCTCGAAATTAAGAATTTCAACATTTATATATAAACCCAACACACAGAAAGCTTTTACAATTCTGTGCCTAGAGTAAAGTTGTTTTTATTTGTTTAAAACAAAATCAAAGCTAAACAACAACTGTATTCTACATTACTTCTTAGTTACTACTTTGTGCAATATTTACTTTAAAAGCTTTAGCAGATTAAATATATAATATACAGCTTTTAATAATCGATTCTCTCTTAGAGAGCTATAAATAGAATCAATTAAGAGAGACAATTACTTGATGCATAATTAAAGGTAGACAAATCGTTTTCATTATTATTGTATGCTTATTATGTTTGTTAATGATTACTCTGTGTGTGAACAAGGGAAGGCAGAAATCAGTAACACCTGCCAACGCACACTTGCCAACGCACACTCGCCAACGCAATCAATAAAGGACGTTGTCTGCTGTGACGCATGCATTATTGATGTTTGTAAAGTGCTGGTATTGATTGCGCGCAATGAAGTCAACAAAAAAAAATATCTGCATTAAGATGGTTTTGCAGATTTTTTTTTTTTAATTACATAAATATTTGGGTTTTAAAAATGAACCCCATCCCACTCACAGAGCTTACGAATATATGCAGCAAGTTAGAGTTAGTGGACAACGATGAAGAGTTAAGAAATATGTTTAATGAATTAATCATGGATCTTTTTAAGCGCATAAATGTACAGGAAAGCGTAATGCTAGCTATCAGTAAAGTACCAGAGTGTTTTCAAATGCCCCCACCAGTAAAAGCGTTATTTGCCATTATACTTAGTTATATGACCCCTGAATATGATAACCTGTCTGTTTGACTTTTACTAACCAAGAAGAGGTGCATATTTATCATCTTTCCACTTGATTTATTTTTTAATTTACTTAAATATTTGGGTTAGAAAAATTAACCCCATGAAGGAGATATATTTGACAGTGATGAACGATTAAGCAATATGTTTAGTGAAGTAGACATGGATATTATTAACCCCACAAACGTTCAGGAAAGCGTGACACATGCTATGAGTAAAATACCTGAGTCTCTTCAAATCAAGCCACCTGTGGAAGTGTTGTTAGTCATTCTGATCGATTATGTAACACCTGATGATAACAATCTGGAAGTCTGGGTTTCAACTAAACAGACAGAAGTTATTAGCTATCACGACTTAATTCTGACTGGGCTGATTACATGCTTACACAGTTTAACCATGCGAGTGAAGAAGCAAAACTGCGCGGCCCTGGGTGGTCTGAAGGAACAGTCCTTGAAATCAGATTAAACGAACAAAATATTATCCTATAGTCGGCAATTCTTACATTCCTCTTCCAAGAGAGTAAGTGTTGAAACGAGCAGCCTTACACATACAAAATTCTGACAATGTGTTTCATGTGGTGTGTGTTGGCACATTTACATCCTATTGGAATGCAGACAGAGTCTCCAAGTATGAATAATACAGACATGAGCTGAACTTCGATAAAATAAACTTTCCAGTAAGTATGGAAAGTACAAGTCAGTTTGAAGAACAAAACAAACCAATAACTGTAAACGTATATACATGGTCTGTAGTAGATAATCTACAACCTCTAGGGATCTCCCCCAAAGCCCCTACTTTAGGTGAATCACTTAAGAACCATGTAGACTTGATACTGTTTACAGACGGCCCTAAGAGCCATTATGTATTAATCAGATCAATTAGCAGACTGTTAGCCCATACATCAAAGGATAAATCTAAACAAGAGATTTGTTGGTTAGAATGCCAACTATAGAAGCAGCTGCCAAACATAAGAATCATCGTTAAAGTTTTGAAGACTGTGAAAACCAAACTTGCTGTGCCTCCACCAGGGTCTAAAGTTAGTTTTTTTAAAAAACTTACACAAAATGCAGATGAACCCATACGTTGTTTATACTGACTTTTGTGACCTTGAATCGCTCTTGCCACAGTATCAAGTCCCACAACAACTAAAACAACCAAATACAGCCTTATTAAACAATCATCAGATGTGTTCTTATGCTGTTATTGTTGTTAGGTCAGATGGCACACACACAATGCGACCAATAATTTACATAGGTCCCAACGCAGCTAATAAATTTTTACATCAAATGAAACAAGTTCGCAATCAATGTGCCAATCGCCTGAATCTCTCTGACATCATTATGACTCCTGAAGATCAAGAACGGTATAAATTAGCCACTCACTGTTGGATTTGCGGCTTAGAGCTAACACCTAACAGTAAAGAAAACCCAACAGTAAAAGACCACGATCACATTACTGGCAAATTTAGGGGCGCAGCACACAACAGTTGCAATCTACAATTAAAGTTTGACCCCAAGACTTAGAAACTACCCATCTTCTTTCATAACTTACGAGGTTATGATTCTCATTTTATTACGCAAGCAGTGACTTCTGAATATAAGAGAGTTAGCTGCATTGCACAGTCTTCAGAAAAGTATATGACCTTCACCGAGACTGTTCATCTTTTATGACTCTGCGCAACATTTGATGGGGAGTTTAAATAAATTAGCAGGATCGCTACATGACTGTCCAATAACTAGAAACTATTTTCACCCCTCTTTAGTACGTAAAGGCAGTTATCCGTATGAATACATAGACTCATGGGAGATGTTTGATGAGCCAGCGCTGCTGCCGCTTAAGGAAGACTTTTACAGCCGTCTTGCAGGCAAAGACATAACTGACTCTGACTATGAACATGCACAGAAAGCCTGTTTGTTTTTATTCTCTGTAATGTGGTGCACAACTCTTTCATAATAAAATAACTGTTTTACTTTTATACTGGGTTAAGACTGTTCTAGCCAGTCCAAGGTTAGTTATAACATCAAACTCAAGAGAGATGTCAGTAACTGTGTATTTGGCTAAAGGGTTTTCGCATAGAATAACAGACTCGCTAGTATTAAATGTCAACTCATAAGTAAGTTTATCTTTTAGTGCGCCTTGGTAATATGGCTGATGCGCCTTCAACAGTTCAAAATCTAGAGGAACGCAAAATCTGTTGCCAAATGCCGGTGCTACTGACTGGTCTTTATTGTCGTCCTCCGCATCCTCCGCATTTAGTCTGTGTTTAAGGCCTTTTGGGCCCTGTATTCCCTGATAAATTTTGTCTTTTCTTTCTTCTGTCGGCAGCCATAGGTCAGAACAGAGTGCAAAAATGTCTGCGTTGTTTAGCGAGAAGACTTCTCTGCCCTCCAGTTTGATTATCATAGATTTAATGATGGCCCTACCCAAGTTAGCAACAACAGTAGCATTAGGATCCACTGCTGAATTAATATTTATTTTGAATGATAGTTTAGTCGTGCCTGGCATTATAACATTATCAGCATCAAGATCAGGGAAACTGACTGTTAACACGTGACCAGGCTCAACTGTTGATGGATTATTTATAACATGCACAGTCTGTCTTACCTTTTACGCCCATGGGTTCTTTCGCTTTTCTGTATGGATCAAGATCGCAGCCGTATGAGTTCATTTTTTATAAATAAAAAAAAAAAATGTTATAGATATGGATGAAGATTATGACGTGCCTGATCCTGCTGAAGATGAAACAGCAGGTCCTTCATTGCGTGAAGAACTTGGAGAAGCAGCAGGTCCATTGCGTAGAAGACTTGAAGGAGAAGGTTCTTCACTCGTAGGAGTAGATCCTTTACTCCCTAAAGCTCGTCAAGAAGTATTGCGACAACGATTTCAATCATTCTATTGAAGCATAGGACAAGAGCTGCCAGAAGCAGTTGATCCTAACGATTTTGAGCAAGATGCAAGTAATCATCTGTACATAAGGACTAGTACAGGAAAACGTGTACAAGTTACTACAAAGCCAGACCCAGCTATATTTTTTTTAAAAATATAAACAATTATTAACAGGCTCTCTATCGCTGACCAAAGACGATTGAATATTTCAGATCTAAAGCCTGATGCTGTTAGAGTTTCACAAAACGTGAAGCAAAAGTTGCCAACGCTATTTGAATTGCAAAACATCCCTCTTCAAGAATTAAACCAAAAAGCAAATAAACTAATAACAGAAATTGAAACGAGTTTTAATGAGGAGACACAATTTAAAAACAATAAATGATTCTCCATTGCCTACGCGTGAAATCATGGGTCTTAATGCTGCTCTACAGACAATAAGGGGTGAACTAGCAAACAATGAGGCAAAACTTGATGAGCTGGATAGAGAAATAGAAGAAGAAAAAAAATAAGTTGGCTGATGCAGATGATAACAATTTAAGGCAAGAGGCAAAGGCTAGAATACAGCAGAAAATTCAAGATTTAATGCTAGAAAGATCAGCTAGGTTAGAAGCGCTGTCTACTAATAGAGCACAACTAGCATCGCAAACAAACAGAATCAGAGAAACTATAAACAGAACACTTTATGAAAACACACAACATTAGTAAAAAGAGTAAGGACTCTGTTCTCTGAACAGGGGATTAGAATAGTTAGTATAACAGCTGTTGGTTTTGCTGTCTCTACACTCGTTTATGCATTAACTGGCAGTGCACCAACAGGGCCACTAGTGCCTCAGCGCGTCCTCCAGAGCCTGGTAAAAGTTGGGTTAGAAAAACAATTACACCACCTGTCAAATTTATTTTTTAAAAGTTAGCTGCCAAAGCACTTGATGCTCTGCCTGACATATGGGCAGTGTTATTAGTTTGGGTTTTGTCTACTATAGGCAAAGTGGCTGGTTATAAGGCTGACCATCTGTGGACATTGGGGGTGCTGGCTGCAGGCTTAAGTTTTAGTAAAATAAAGTATAGCCAACCCAGTAAAAGTTAAAAAAAACACAACAAGAGCTGTTTTTTCACTAGTGTGTCTGTCGGGGTGAGGTATATTAACAGGTGCTGGTGGGCTGCTTTTCTGACGGTGGCTGCTTTCTATAACTGGCGGTGGTGGGTCGTTTTCTAGTTGTTCAGAGCTAGATATTTTTTTGTTAATAGATGGTGCTGGCCTTGTGTTTAAGCCTTTATTATGTCCTAAGTTTTGGTCATCTCCAGCTGTGAGGATTTCATTATTAAATTCTGTATCATGCCAATTTGTAGTCTAAGGTCAGAGGGTAGCATGTATAATCCATGACCTACAACAAAGTCAACCTTTGACCTAGCATGTGCAAGAACGTCTTGATACCTTTTTATGCTGGAAGGCAAATCAACAGCAGAGTTAATAGCATCTTCTAAATTAGCCATATATTCTTTTCTTGCGTCGAAGCCTGTAGATTGATCCACTATGCTAGACTTGGTCTGTGCCTGCGCTCCTAATAGACACCAAACGTATGTTTGTTTGGAGTCATTAAGTCTTTGCACTCCTGGCATTGTTAGGCCTTTACTTTCATCTAAAATAAATGTTGTCCAGGCACTGGAGTGTTTTTGTTCTATTGACCCCAATCTAACTTGAGAGTTTGGCTTAAAAGAGGTGTGCCCAGGCCAGTAGTCATAATTGTATTCTCTACATACACCCCACAAATACAATGTGCCCAACCCGTGACTACAGTCTGACTTTTGTATAAAGTCAGTTGAAAGTTTAATGTTAAATTCATTGCAGCTTTTTTCATACGCATTCTTGTCCATTGGGTTGTTAAATGGAGAGAAGGATTTATCGTTGGGGAGAGGCACTTGTAGTTCAGTTTAGTATCTATACTGGTAATAAACATGAAAATTATATATTGACCTTACTAAGAGATTGGGGTGGTGTAAATGGTTTGCATATGAAACACCACAGCCAGTAGCTGAGCAGTAAATTGCAAAATTTTAATTGATTCTGATAAAAAAAAAAAAATAAAAGCATGGGCTTGACTGACCATAATTTAGGCACTCTGTCATTTTTATTGGAGGATTTAAATATGCTTGTAGAGGATTTACAAGTCTGGCTTCAAAGCCGTATGTTTCATCTACTGCAATGGTTAGACTACTGAAGTCCAGTGATTTGGGGTTATAAAACGCTCCTACAGTGTAAGGGGCACTTTCGTTATATTTAAAAGGTTCCATTTTTATATAGTTTTAAAAAGGATGCACGAGCGTGTATTTTTAAAGTATCCACTTGATAATAGACGTGGTCAGTATAGGGTTGCTCTCAAAGAACTTGGTTTTAGAGTTATGTGGTTTAACATATCTGAAGAGGCTCAAAATAATTGGATTAATATTAGTAACCAACAAGGCAATCAAATAAATCATGTAAAAATACCAGAGGGTTATTACACCTTTTGTTCTTTAAAAGAAGTATTTAAAGAATTAGGCATATTGCTAAAACGTAACAATGCAAACCTCAGAATTACTATGCATTTTCCACTAGAAAAAAGGGACTACACTTTTCCTAGAGGCCTGGCTCGAATCTTAGGCTTCTACAGTAATGACAGAGCTTGTCGTTTTAGTACAAGGGATGGCATCTATCAATTTGAAGGTAATTAATCGTCTGATTTTCTCATGAACCCAATGTTGTATGTCCATTTTACAAGAGTTAAAACAGACAGTAATTTATTTGATGGCCATCCATCTACAGTTCTAAGAGCACGACCATCAACTAAGGTGGGTGGTTATTGCGGTTATCATTTAAACACATTTGATGAAAACAGACAATTTAAAGAATTAATTGGTGGGTGGTTAAACACATTGTGTATAAAAATAACCAACCAAGACGGAAAACTGGTTGTTTGTTCTGATTTATTGATAGTGTTTGAAAAAAAATAAGTAAGAAACAGAGTTTTGCAAAAATTTATAATAATTTGTTTTATGAATAAGCCAGAGAGAATGTCAATATATGGGTTCAACCTAACCATGTGTATTTTTGCCTCGCAAACCCCTTATAGCATCTTTATTTGCTGTTTGGTTAATATTATTTTTTTGCTTTTGTAAAAACAGGGGTTGTAGGGCTAACATAGCAAAAGCGGATGCTGAAAAGGGGGATTGCGAGGCAGAATAGATGTGGTGGGGTTGAACCCGTATATTGACATTCTCTGTAGTAAATGAACCAAACGAAAGTGTGTGAGGAGGAAAAACGTTGCTGAAAACTAAAGACATTATGCAAACAGTATAAAATGTAGGGGACAGTCTTTGAGCCTACGCTTGAGGATCCACCCAAGGATACAAAGGAGATCAAAAGACAAACACAAACACGGACAGAAACAAATACAAATGACCTCGATTTCATCGAAACGAAATGAAAATGATGTGAGGCAGGGAACAGTAAACAATAAACAGTAAACACGTAGGGTAACTTTTGCTCCCATAAGAAAGCCTAACACAGTTGAAAGCAGTGCACATGTTTAATAACGATTTCCCGTAATTGTTCAGATTTGTATCTTGAGAGCATCGATTAATGTTGAGAAACTGACAAGCGTGTCATGTATCAAAAACATTAAACCCGGAAAAATCCTAAGCGA
>JADBJO010007930.1:82675-103956 GCA_016801955.1 Conus betulinus
GTGTGTAACGTGACAATCAAAACAGCATAGGAGGAAACGTCTGCTCCTCTTGCTCACAAACATTGCATATAGACGAGTTCACTAAACGTCGCAGGAATAAGAATCTCTGGGTAGGAAATAATTTATGTAGCAGTCTGATTTGAAACCATCACAACTGCACATTACCGGATATTCTATAACAATGTGAGAAAACATATTTTTCCAATTTAAATCATGGGGAAAATTGTTTCAACATACTCTGTAATAGTTTGGTACCTTTTTTTAATACAAGACCAAGTTCTGTTTTCTGAAGATTTATACCTATTCGTGAAATTTGTATAAAATTCCTGACAGCATGCATTCAAAACGCCTTGATATATCAAAAACAATTGTTCTAACATTGGGAAAACTGGTCAAACATTCTTTGTAAGTCATGAAGGTATCATCAGTATTTATTTTGTTTCACAAAGAAGATGTTATGATTACACCATTCTTGTGTGTAAACCACCTTTCGGTCCCCTCAATATGAACATTGTGTTGAACATATTCTGCCATGAACTCATGAACTGTCATCGGACTGCACTTCAGAAAGAGTTTTTTTGTAATGTCTCACTATGCATTTCTGACACAACTTTCTTTCTTAGTCGACTTTCTTTGAAACCACATTTGCATACTCAGCACCAAAACTTCTTAACTTAGCCGACTCTGGGAACATTTAATTGTAAAATCCTTCCATTCAGATTCATCCAAGAGCCCTCTGAGCCAACTTATTTTTTATGGAGGACTAAGATGATGTAATATTTGAGATTCTCAGTCCTCTTTCAGTCTTGTTTAAACATCACACTTTTCTTCATCAAACTATGCTTCCCGTTACATAATAATGTCATCAATCATTTTCCAACGATGGCAGGTCAGGCTAAATCATCAGTAAATGTTTTTTTTTCTTACAGAACCAAGGTCTTAATGACTGTTATTGTCCCAAAAGGTGTTAAATGTCGCTTTCAAAAAAAAATCAAACTTCTTTTTTATTGCAAAACGTTTTGTCTTCAAGTTAGTCCTTGTAATACTTGTGGTATCAGTCAAAAACGACACTTCTAAAATTTGGAAAGTTCCAGGGTTCCAAATGAAATATTTGTCTCTAATGTATCGAATATTTGAGTCTTTTCTACTCCTAATCCAAACAACTTGGCTTTTGTCGAAGTTTATCTTTAAACCAGAATTTCAGCAGGTTTAGTTACAGATGTGCACTGATTCATCAATCCAAGCATAATGAGGTATCCTCTGCAAACTGAGACAATGACCTTTCCTTGTTTTTCACATTGATTGATTTTATATTCGAATTTTTAAGAAGCATTAGTGAAAGAATCTCTGCACAAATCAAACAGAGACATGGTGAGGAGGGCCCTCCCCCCCCCCCCCCCTCCCCGTCTCGCTCCTCTCTATTGGAAACTAGGAAGAAAAATATCCATTTACAGATACACATGTCAAAATATCAGCGTAAAACGTTTTGACTCACGTTACCATGTCTGGTCCAAAGTTGTTTTTTTTTTTAATGTAACCATTTCTCTAGGAATGACTAAGAAACACCATCAAATGCCTTTTCAGAATCAACCAGAAGAAACATGTTAGTAACATTTTCTTTTTCGGCATATATCAAGGTATCATAAATTAAGTTAATGTTTTCACCAATGAATCTGCCTCTTTTAAAAAAACTTGACTTTCATGTATTATGGAAGGTAAAACTGTTTTTTAAACAATTCGCAATACAGGCAGATGCGACTCTGTACGTAACATTAGTGAAGAATACAGGGTGCCAGTTATCAATAAATCTTTAGTAATGCATACAATAGGTCCTCGTCTAGGTGATACTGACAGCAGTCCCCTTTGAAACCGCTCATTCACAGAAAGCACACGATAACGACAAAAGTCTTTTTAAAAAATATAAAACCCCACAGAAAACCTATCAGGACCAGAACTCTTAAAATTCTTCATTTGTTTTAAAGTGGCTGCTGCTTCTCCACACGTGATTAGCTCTTCAAAAAGTTTATTTTCGTGTCGGGTAAAGTTGAAGCGTCGGGTAATTCACATGATAGGTTAATATCAACCACATTTCCACAACTATACAACTGTTTTGAAATATGATTTCACCTAGTCTAAAATGCCCCTTTGATCTGAGATAACAGTGCAGTCATGCTTTTATAAAATTGGAATTGATTTGTGGACAACATCTACACTTCTACGTTACAAAAGTACTTGTTTTGTTTTCCCTTGATTGATTTAACTTTTGATCGAACTTTTGATTGAACTGCAATGCCTTGCACTTTAGACTGTCTTCATTCTTGTACTTGTAGTTTAAATTCCTCTAACACAGGTATGTTGTTTGTTTTTAAATTAAATTCAATATCTTATCTACTTTTTTTTCTTTTTTTTCTGCCATTCTGTCTTTTCTTACATGTTGCATATGGAATTGTTCTCCCTCTTATTTTTATCATTGTGGTTTCAAAAGAGAGCTGGTCACCCACTTGGAAAGTCAGCTTATTATTCGAAATAAAATCAACATTGTCAAAGTTGTTAACCGCGGGTTCGAACCTCCGCCGGGGCGTTTCGGTACGGGGGATTTTCCCTCGGAGTTAACATTGGTTCTGACTCTCATTTCCCATACAGTCCTTCGAATGAGATATAAACCGAGGTTCCGTGTGTGAACGCACGCATAACATCTTGCACACACGTAAAATCCCATCACCAACATTCGGAAGAGTAGGCCAGTTTGGCCGTTGGTATGGATGACACGTTACACATAGCACGCACCCTGAGTGAGAAATGGAAAGAATGAAGGAAGTAAGGAATAGGAGTGATCGATATTGAACGATACTGACTGGATGACACGGGAAACGACTGAATGAAGCGTCAGCTGGCAGCTCTTAGTCAGCACTACCCAGGTAGGCAGCCCGTTGTGTAAACGAGTGTGATTGTAAAGCGCTTAGAGCTTGGTCTCTAGCCGAGAATAGGCGCTATATAAGTATTCCAATGTGGCCAAAGCAAAGCACAGCAGATTATACCTGGCACTGTCTGAGGCACACATGAACTGTCTTCATTAAAACCATAAGACGCTCATCGGTCATAATCAAGCACTCTCAATTTCTACAATTGCTGCTGCTCATCCCTGCATATTTGCCACAGCTATGCAATGGAGACCATCATCGCGACTATGATAAACAAGGAAATACTTTCTGATGATGATCAGACATCCCTGGGTTTGTGTCATGACACTGAAGTAATTCCCCAACTGCTTGGACATTAGACGTATGTCACGTGACGTAGCCTCACATCAAGGCATGTGACGCTCCATCACATGTAGTCTAGTGATATGAATCATTTCCCCCATGCCACAACTAAAAAGGAAGAATATTCATGTGGCTTGACTAGCGTAGCGGGCGTCCCCGATAATTGTGAGGTTTACTCATTGAAATAAACAATGGTGGTCATTGGGTGAAAGTGACCACCGAGAGATAGTTTAATAAGGGCTGGTAGAGTACTGTTCATGTGTTTTGAACACTGAGCATGCACTCACTAGGAGGAGGGAGGAAAGAATCAGTTTTAGCCCAGCTGATGGCCTAGAGACTCGAACCTGTCAGGACGTTGGTCATTATCAGGTGAGCTATAAATAGTTGTGGAAAGCTACAGGGGGAACCTAAAGAAAAGAGACAGAAAGAATCCACATGCTGAATGGGAAGCAGGATAGTTACACGAACCTTATTCGTGTTTCAGCCCTTCACCCTTCACCCCGTCAGCTATTCCTCCTCTGAGACGGGTGGTTAACGATGACCATGGTGTGGGGAACACACTGGTAGTTCAGCCCCAGCAATTAAAGACTCCAGGTAGAGGAGTTGGATCTCATTTCCCCAGTGACAGGAGAATTCAAGGAGACAGAACGTTTTCTGATGCAGACAGGGCATCATGACAGTGTGAAGCGAATCTTATCTCTGATGCAGGTATGGCATCATGATTACAGGAATTTTTTTTATTCTCCTGGTCTGGATCTTGGGCCAATGTTATGTGAAGGCCATGACTTTATAGTCTAGTAGGATGTGAATAATCTTTCTTCAGCAAGAAGGAGGAATCTTGTGAGAATTTATTGATTTCAATTTGTAACCTGATTTATCTCTCAGTGTGAAGAGAAAGAGAGATACATGTATAGAATCTGTTTATTAATTGTTCGATTCATTTAGTAAAGAGTTTTTCCCCGAAGGAGAGGGGGGGGAAAAAAACATTTGGTAGTGCGCCTTTTGGTTGATTGGAGAGATTGCGTGTGCGTATGGAGTAAATGCTGTCATGAATGCGTGTGTGCAAAAGTGACAGTGTGACAACGTACATTATTCTGCTTGCAATACAATTGCTCAATAGCACGTCTATTGATGCTATGGAGCATGCGACTTGTGACCTTGTTGACACCCTCATGGTCAAGAGACCCTTAATAGAGACGGATTTATTCTCTCTCTCTCTCTCTCTCTCTCTCTCTCTCTCTCTCTCTCTCTCTGTGTGTGTGTGTGTGTGTGTGTGTGTGTGTGTGTGTGTGTGTGTGTGTTTGGGGGGACATGAGGGGGAAAAGCTTGTATGGTTGTGATTTCAAACTGATCACATAAACGTAAACAACCATGTGTTTAAGAAGATGGATGATGTATCATCATCAGTACGCAATTAGTTTGTTCAAGACCAGAACTGACTGTATCCTCCAAACGCTTGTCTTTCGAGAGATTGTGTAAATCACAGCCATTTTACGTACATCAGCCTCTGTTGTGTCATGCAAAATACAGAAATCACTCTTGCATTTGATAAAAAGTAACTGTCTGGTCAAAGAAAAAAGAATTAAAAGGAAACGAAAATCAAGGGAAGACGTTTTCTTTAATTTCCAGACACTCTTCCAACAGAATCTGCTAGAACGACAGACTGAAGAAATGCGGCAAGAAAGGGAAACCATTGCATCGGGAAAGACAAATCAATATCGCTGAGTTACTTGTACTACATGATTCAAGAGGGCGCCAACCTGAGGAGCTTTAGAAACAAATTGAGTAACCAGGAATACGGGTTGTCCAAGTAATACATTGTAACATAGTGCAGTAAAAGTGCGTATCAATGACAAAAAAAATATACTTTAAAACGTACATTTTGTAACCAAAGTACGTCCAGTAATTTAGAGTTATTGTCTTGTATTTTTGAGTTATTGACATGTATAATTGGTTTCCAAAGCAAGTTCGAATAGTAAATATGGTAACACACAGATTATATTGTAACTGATTTCATTCTAGAAAGGCAGTTAAACTATTAACGTGTTTCGTCAAATTCGGATAATGCTGAAAAAACTTGAACATGAGGACCTGATAGTTTTCCATTATCATCGTATGTAAGCAACTGATTACAGTGTGAATTTCATTAATAATTTCATTGATTTCGTATATAAAACGTAGAGTATATAATGGTACATTGATTGTCGTTGACTCTATGCTTACTCATTTTTCTTTTCCACAAAGATAGACGGTATTTGAAACAACGCTGTACTTATCCGAACCTCAAAGAAGCCATATTTTTCAAATGTAAATAGAACCGAAGTTTAAAGCCTGAATGCATGTTTTACGACATGTGTTGAAATGACTCTGATGGCTTTTTTGTTTGTGTGTGTGTGTGGGGGGGGGGGGGGGGGGGGGGGTTCAAAGAATACAATGTACATCGACCCGGCCCGGCCACCCTTGGCTCTTCTCTTCCCTCACTGACCCACACCTCCCGCTACCTCCCCCCCCACCCCCTTTAATTAAAATGTCTATATTTTGCTTGGATGAAGATGAGAAACGCACCATGTTAACAGAATTAAAAAAGTACAATTGTGTGTGTGATTGTGCAATCTGAATAGTAATTTTGAATGCTTTCGTTTCTGTTTTATATACATGCAGGCATCATGATATCGCGCCTCAGTCCAGCACATCAACATAGGCTGATACATATATCGGACAATTCTACTTCTTCACATTTTCAACAATACCAGCATCGCTTTATCAACACAGATACTTGCAGTTCTTCAACTTGATCAAAACTGTCATGAAATTTAAAGACCATACAAAGCTATTTTCATTTTCAACTTATCCCATTTCTATCCACAGAATCCAAGTAGCCATAATATTTCACCTTTAGAACACAACAACAAAAACAACGGCAACTTTTCATAATACTATGAATTTGAGGCCAGAGGTACTACTAAAAACACTCACAAAATCTACAGCATTTTGCTTTATTCCTTTTGATTTCATTCATGCATTTCTCAAACATTTTTTATCTGCATTCCAAGATGACAAATTAACACTTCGTAAAATGAAAAAAGTGGTTACGAAAAAATATTTCCCCCACAAAATACCTTTTCAGAGTTAGCTGTTATAACTAACTCAAGTACACTAAATACAATACTTAATTTGCATACTATTGAACATGATTACGTTATTCTTTATGCAGAGTGGGTACTCCTCAAAATCATTCAATGCTATGAATGATTTATTTCAACTGTCAGTTAAACACTTGTCAGTAATTCTAAGCACACAGAATAGAGCTGGAAAATCCTTTGCAGGAACCCAATGGAATGTAAAACCACAAATCTGCAGAAATTTTGGCAATAAAACCACAATTGTGATGGCTATCTTAGAAATAATCTGTTCTTTTCTTTTTAGATCTGGAGTTTACGGTCTGTCGAACAAAGACCACTGTCCACACCGGATATCCCGATGCATATTTTCAAAGTTTTATCGTGTCCCCTTCTCCTTTTGGAAATGGAGACGTAAATATGATCCACATGACATGCTTCAGGTATTTTCTCTTGTCGCAAAATCATGTTGGAAACCATTTGTAGGGTTAAAATTATTTGTGTGGATGACGCTTTCAAGAACTCATTATCACAGGATATGCACCAAATGTCGCCAGGATTCAGACAAAATCTCCTGGATGGTCAAGCGCCTCGTGATGAATGTTTTGAACCACTTAGGATCTGTTCTTGATGACTTGATGATCTGTAAGCAGAGGCAGATAATCAAGTCATGAAGACACGGTCATCAGGAAGCAGAGCTACATTGTCAGTCTTTAATGAAATGATGACCAATTAGGTGACCACTAGGATCTGTTCATGAGGGCTCTGTAGACAGCAAGACCACTCACCACCCGCCTACAGGAATACCAAAACCGATCTACTTCTGCCATACACGAGCACCTACAAACCACAGGCCACGGTTTCAGTCCCCAAGAAACCAAGATTTTTTTATCTACAGAACCCTTTCTTACAAAAAGAAAAGTTAAAGAAGCCATCAAAATCAAGACCAGACGCCCCAGCCTGAGCCGAAATCAAGACTTTGAACTTCCCCCTATCTATAATCAGATCCTGACAACCATTCACCCTACACAACAGTCGTCCCCACCAGGCCTCGCTGCCACAACAGCAACAGTGAGTTTTTTTTATTCTGAGTCCTTAATTATTTTTGTAATGTTGAATCCAGAATCCAGAAACCAACATTCTTATAAGTGGTCACTGCAGGACAGCCTGATGTACTAACAGAGCTAGATGGTCACTGTAGGACAGCCTAATGTACTAACAGAGCTAAGTGGTCACTGTAGGGTAGCCTGATGTACTAACAGAGCTAAGTGGTCACGGTAGGGTAGCCTGATGTACTAACAGAGCTGAATGGTCACTGTAGGGCCGCCTAGTGTACTAACAGAGCTAAATGATCACTGTACGACGGCCTGATGTCCTAACAAGGCTAAGTGGTCAGTGTACGATGGCCTGATGTACTAACAGAGCTAAATGATCACTGCACGACAGCCTGGTGTACTAACAGAGCTAAATGGTCAATGTACGATGGCCTGATGTACTAACAGAGCTACGTGTCAGTGTACGATGGCCTGATGTACTAACAGAGCTAAATGATCACTGTACGATGGTCTGATGTCCTAACAGAGCTAAGTGGTCAGTGTACGATGGCCTGATGTCCTAACAGAGCTAAGTGGTCAGTGTACGATGGCCTGATGTCCTAACAGAGCTAAGTGGTCAGTGTACGATGGTCTGATGTCCTAACAGAGCTAAGTGGTCAGTGTACGATGGCCTGATGTCCTAACAGAGCTAAGTGGTCAGTGTACGATGGCCTGATGTCCTAACAGAGCTAAGTGGTCAGTGTACGATGGTCTGATGTCCTAACAGAGCTAAGTGGTCAGTGTACGATGGCCTGATGTCCTAACAGAGCTAAGTGGTCAGTGTACGATGGTCTGATGTCCTAACAGAGCTAAGTGGTCAGTGTACGATGGTCTGATGTCCTAACAGAGCTAAATGATCACTGTACGACGGCCTGATGTCCTAACAGAGCTAAGTGGGGTCAGTGTACGATGGTCTGATGTCCTAACAGAGCTAAATGATCACTGTACGACGGCCTGATGTCCTAACAGAGCTAAGTGGTCAGTGTACGATGGCCTGATGTCCTAACAGAGCTAAATGATCACTGTACGACGGCCTGATGTACTAACAGAGCTAAGTGGTCAGTGTACAATGGCCTGATGTACTAACAGAGCTAAATGGTCACTGTACCATAGCTTGATATACTAACAGAGCTAAATGGTCACTGTACTATAGCCTAATGTACTAACAGAGCTAAATGGCTACTGTACTATAGCCTGATGTCCTAACAGAGCTAAATGGTCACTGTACCATAGCCTGATGTACTAACAGAGCTAAATGGTCACTGTACTATAGCCTAATGTACTAACAGAGCTAAATGGTCACTGTACTATAGCCTAATGTACTAACAGAGCTAACTGGTCAGTGTACTATAGCCTGATGTACTAACAGACTAAGTGGTCACTGTACGACAGCCTAATGTACTAACAGAGCTAAATGGTCAGTGTACTATAGCCTGATGTACTAACAGACTAAATGGTCACTATACGACAGCCTGATGTACTAACAGAGCTAAATGGTCACTGTACCATAGTCTGATGTACTAACAGAGCTAAATGGTCACTGTATGGTAGCCTGATGTACTAACAGAGCTAATTGGTCAAGTTCAGCCTGACAGACATCAAGTAACCATGCCTGCAACTGCTGTTGCAAGCTGAATTAACAGTGCAGACAGCTAAAAGCAGTAGTGAGGCAAATGCCATCATCGAAATATTAATGACGTGTTTTTGCCATATCCTCAAGAAAACCAGACCGAAAAGAACAACACACAGGTGACACACACAGCGGCTGTACCTGCCTACAACCTCAGTTCATGTTTTTTTGCCGATTCACTCACAGGAGACATTTCTATCAATGGCACCCATGGTCATGCTTATTTCCAAGCCACCAGGCTGAGGGCTCGTCGCACGTGCACAATACGAATTCGGGTTCCGAAAGAGAAGATGGTGAGACTGCAAATACATGAATGCAGCGCAGCCTTCCATTTCACAATCGAATTTTGTAACAGCAAAAGAGAATCGTGCGATGACGCAATCAAGTCCAGATGCCCTGCTGAAGTTGAACTGCTCTACCCAATGTACAGTGTAACAAATCGACTGACACTCAGTGTGAAACATAGCTCCCCTGGCTCACTGGAAACACACACAAGACGTCTTTTTCTTTCTCTGCTGTTCGCAAGTCTGAATCACCAAGGCTTGAAGCCATTGTTTGTCTTCATCTGATGGTAAGTAAGGTTTTTTTTTTCCCCCATCATTTTATTGTTTCATTAAGTGCCTTATGCTTTCACGTACAGACTTCCCGTAACATTGTGAACTATTGTCTTGTTTTGTACATCTATTCGTCATGAATTTAAACACGTAACAACACTAAGAAAGCAGCAACAAACTAAATGAACAACAGCTACTCTCTCTCTCTCTCTCTCTCTCTCTCTCTCTCTCTCTCTCTCTCTCGCACACACACACACACACACACACACACACACGCGCGCGCGCGCGCGCGCGTTCGTATGTGTGTGTGTGTGTGCGCGCGCGCGCGCACGCGCGCGCGCGCGCGTGTGTGTGTGTGTGTGTGTGTGTGTGTGTGTGTGTGTGTGTGTGTGCGTGTGTGTGTGTGTATGTGTGTGTGTGTGTGCGTGTGTGTGCGTGTGTGTGTGTGTGTGTGTGTGTGTGTGTGTGTGTGTCTGCAAACTGATAACGAAATTCCATGCGTGTGTTTTTCTAAAATATACAACGGAAAAAATAACGACAGGACGATGAGACAATTAGTAATGAACAACAGTTCCCTTGTCCCAAACTCTCCCAAGCGATGATTGATTCTTGATATGCAGGTTATTTACAGACTTCAGGGTGGGACGGTGTCTCTGTGTTTTCACCATGGGCCAGGAGCTGTATCACTCTGACTAACCCCCCTGGTAACATCATCTTTCTCAGTTTTTCTCAATTCAAATTTAGATTACAGATCTTTCAACATGTTTTCTGGACAGTGTGGGTCTATGTGCTGTAAGCGTTCTGGACAAAACATCAGAATTCACCAAGCTTTTCTTTTCCCTGACAGTGGAATTGCTGACGACCAGGACCAGCAGCACGCTTTATCTTTTTACATCGGCAGATTTACACGTTTTAATCCATGGATTCAGAGCTCGGTTTTCATTTCATTCCGACAAGCTGAAGCCAAGACAGGTACCCGGGTCAGGGTCAAAGTGGAACTGTTCATCATCTGTGTGGCCTACCTTGGTCAGCCACTTTCCTTGTGACCTGATTCCTCAGTGCTCGGAGTCTGAAGACGAGGCTCTGTGTCCCTACACATCTGAAAACTGTGGCGTGGATAAGGCACGTTTACATTTCACCTTTCTTATCATGACGGATTTTTTATTAAGCGAGAAAGAGAGAGAGAGGGACAGACAGACAGACAGACAGAGAGAAATGACTGAAAATGAGATTGGACCACTGTAACTGAGTGGAGTGTGCTGTGATTTTGAAGGCCTCAACACATCAATGATGAAAGAGAGATAGGTGACAGTTGTTGGCCTGAGAAGAAGGCAGTAACAGTATCTGAAATGCTCGAAGCAGCAGAGAATTTTCGAGTGGCTGTTCAGCCAACATGAGCATATTAATGCCAACACATTATTTCACCTGTTACAATGAACATCATCCCACAGTATTGTTTACTTTTTCAACAACACTGTTTGAATGAAATTTCCGACCCCCCAAATCCAACCCCCCCACCCCCCCCCCCCCACTCCACAGTGGATGGAGAGATATGAGCTCTCCCTCTCTCCCCCTCCCACATTGCCCTCCACCCCCCCCCCCCCACCCCCCCGCCCCTTCCCTTTCCTTTGTTTCTCCCCCCCAACGATACCTTATCACCCATTGATCATTTCCATTCCCTCCCATCATTATTAGTATTACCCACACCCTCACATACTACTACCCACGCATAACTACTACCATCGTCATCACCATCCAGTAAAGTCATTTTTCTATCTATTTAATGAATTATTTTCATTCCCTTTTTACTTCAATTTCATTTATCTGTTTATTTTTAATTATTTTTATTATCTGATCAAAGTTTGACTGAAGCAGTATGGTCAGTGTTGAGAAATGGGCTCAATTTCGCAGTTACTCCAGACAAACTTCCTATCACGGAATACATCACCAGCATTGAAACTGCGTGTCGTCAGATTGGTCCTCAGACCGAAGAGGCCACACACCTACGATCAGAGTGTGTGAACATTCTCAAACAGAGCAAACCTCCCAAATCCAACCTTTCTAGGGATGAAAGACTCGCACTACAAGAACTGAAGAAGAAGAATTCCATTATGAATCTCCCAGCCGACAAAGGCCGTGCCACAGTCATCCTGCCCACGGGACAGTACTATGAGAAGGCCCATGATTTATTAGAAGACAAGGAGACCTACCAACAGCTGAACAAAGATCCCACCAGCAAGTATACTGCACGCCTGACCAAACTACCTCAAGGCCTGCAGAAGTCAGGAGAACTATTTTTAGAACAGTACCGCAGATTGTACCCCTCAGCTACGGATGTGCCTAAGTTCTACGGACTGCCTAAAGTGCACAAGAGACACGTACCCCTCTGTCCCATTGTTGCATCTAGGGGATCCCTGATGTATGAGACGGCCCGCTTCGTTGCAGACATCCTCTCGCCTTTGGTAGGAAAGACAGAACATTCCATGGCCAACAGTGCAGACCTGGCGAAGAAGTTGTTAAGCTTTGTACCACAGCCTGATGAGATTTGGTGTCCTATGACGTCACAGCACTGCTCACCAGTGTCCCTGTTAGGGACAGCATTCAACAGAGGGAGGTTACAGGACGACAACAGCCTTCAGCAGCGCACCAGCCTGTCAGTGGAACTCATCATCTGTGATTTGCTATCCTGCTGCCTCAACACCACCTACTTCACCTTTGAAGGACAGTTCTACCAACAGACCGAGGGTGCAGCCATGGGGTCCCCTGTGAGTCCTATTATAGCCAACGTCTTTATGGAAGACGTCGAGGAGAAAGCCTTGGCATCGTTCCACACCCCTCCTCGCTACTGGGGCCGCTACATGGACGATACCATGACTGTACTAAAAAGATCGGCGGTCGAATACTTCACGACCCATCTCAATAACCAACACCTTGCCATCAAGTTCGCCTACGAGGTAGAAGAGAACAGCAGTATTGCGATGTTGGACACCGCATTACCCGGACAGAGACAGGCCTGGCCTTCTCCATCTACAGAAAGCCGACCCACAGAGACCAGTATTTGCAATTTGACAGTCACCAGCCACTGGAACACAAGCTGGGAGTTATTCGCACCCTCACCCATTGAGCGAAGACCATCTGCTCCACCGACACCGCTAGGGAAGAAGAGGTGTAGCACATCCAGAAAGTGCTAAGTATATCGAGATACCAGAAGTGGGCTGGGGGGGGGGGGGGGGGGGGGGGACAAGAAAATCATACCCCACCCCTCCACTGAACGTCAAACCCCTTCGAGAGGACACGTCTCCATGCCGTATGTCAGCGGCGTCACTGAAGCTCTCAGCAGGAAGATCCGAAAGTTGGGAGTCAGTGTCCACGCCAAGCCCACCAACACCATCAGAAGCCAGTTAGTCCACCCCAAGGACAAAACAGACAAATTGGACAAATCAGGGGTGATATACAAGATAGACTGCCAGGACTGTGACCATAGTTACATTGGTGAAACTGAGTGCAACCTGCACAAGAGACTAAAGGAACACAAGCGTGAGTCCTCCCCCAGTGGGTGAACATCTGACCCACACCCAACATCAATTTGAAAAGGACAAGCACTCGACAGAGAAGCAAGATGGTTCCAGAGGGGAGTAAAGGAGGCAGTCCACATCGCCGCCAGGAACCCCACCCTTAACCGCGACCGGGGCCGACACAACCTGCCATCGGTATAGTCCTCACTCATTCAGTCGCATTGTCGTGAGTTCGCTCACGGCGGGCTTTTATTATCATGTTTATTCATTTCTGCATTCTATTTTATTTAATTTTACTCTTTTTTTATGTTTTACTATTTTCAGACTCATTTATTTATTTATTTCATTTTATTTTATTTATTTATTTTTTTTTAATCATTTTTTATTTATTTTTTATGTATTTTCTTTATATCCCCCCCCCCCCCCCCCCCCCTTAGCACTATCATCAATCCACCATAACTACTACCGTCACAAATATACCATACCACTCTACTAAACCCACTACACAAGCTACAAACCCCATTGTTTCACTCCCACTCCTCCTCCCCCCCCCCCCCCCTTTTTTTTCCCCCTTCCCATCTCTATTCTTTACTATTCCTCTCCCATGAACCCCTCTGTCGTTTCCGTCCGGCGGCCATTTTATTCCAGTGCCGAATATATGGGAAGACAAGTGGCTTTACGTTCTTCGTTCGTACTGTCCTAAATGTTATTTGGTTTTACCTGAAGGAGAGCCAAGAGGTCGAAATGCTTAGAGTTGGTCTCTAGCCGAGGATAGTGTTATGTAAGTATTCATAATCATAATAATAATAATAATAGTAATAATGATATCAAAGTGATAAGCAATTGCGAATGATCTTTTGGGAAGAGAGGGATAGAATAAAGGAATGTTATTTTTCTTTGCTACAACAGCATTGAAACCGTTACCTTTGATACTACTTTTCTCAAGAAAACATCAAATTAAGTGGGTGTAATGGTTATTTATGACTGCAGGGTGGTAACCAACCCTTTTCGAACATTTTGTAAGAGTAGGACACTAAGCATCTCTCTCTCTCTCTCTCTCTCTCTCTCTCTCTCTCTCTCTCTCTCTCTCTCTCTCTCTCTCTCTCTCTCACACACACACACACACACACACACACACACACACCACACTCTCTCTCTCTCTCTCTCTCTCTCTCTCTCTCTCTCTCTCTCTCTCTCTCTCTCTCTCTCTCTCTCTCTCTCTCTCTCCCATACTTCGGGAAGGATGGTCTGAAGATTTAGACAGTAGCCTAAATGTTTGTAAAGAGTTAGCATGCGCATGTAATCAGTTATCTACTGCGGTTTTCCTTTTTTTGTTTTACAGCTTGAAGCTGGTGGAAAATGCTACATGTTTGGAGGACTACAAACATACGGACGTTGGACAAATGCTGCCATGGCCTGTCGAAGACGTGGCTCTGTTCTCGTCAGTTATAGACGTATGAGGAATGGGTTGCCGTTCAGAACCTTCTGCAATATGCCTTTTCTGGTGCTTTAAGTTGGCAGCTCTATAGAGAAATATGGATTGGTGTCAGATCCACCCGAATGATGACTGAATCATCTTCTCTGAATTCGATGTCGCTGTTTGTTTACTTTCTTCTTTTTTTTCCAAATTGCATTATAATTTTAAAGATTAGATTAGTGATCTCTTACAAAACGTGAATTTCTTATATATTCTATTCCTTCATCATGAAGATTTTTTTGTTGAATTCTCTAGTCCCGTTACATACTCTTACCGCCTTTCCGCCAGTCCATCCCTTCTTTTCCGTAGCCACTCTTTGCCTCCAGCCCCTCACCGTCCCATTCAAAAACAAACAAACAATCAAACAAACAAATACCCGCAAATCTGGAAGCCGAGATGAAAGATCAAAACAAGCTACATTTTCTTTTAAAAGTAGAAAATATAAAATACCCCCCCCCCTCCCCCCTATTTCTTCAATCTAAGACATAAGAGCAAGCTTGTTTACAACTGAATATTTTCTTGCAGTAATTGCAACACCAAGCTGCTCTGTAAGTTGCTGGAATGGTGCTCGGTTACTTATCCTTGGAATTCATTAGTTTATTATTATTCAGTCCCGTGTGGAATCATTCAAAGAACTGGCCCTCAGCACTTGTGTCTTAAGAGGTTATCTTTTTTATATTTTTTACTTTTCACAAGAAAAATGTAGCTCGTTTTGATCTTTCACGATTTTCTTTTGCTTCTTAGGTGGCACCTTGGTTGTTGTTTTTTTTTGAAAACTCAACATCCATACAACGGTATTGCACACCAACCTTTCTGGGGGATGACATTCTGCTTAAAACAGAAAGGCAGAGGAGTCAAGTCACCACTTTCCGTTGTCACTGAGGAGAAACAATCAGGTTTCGAAATACCGGTATCTGATCAGGAGTTATATGTTAGTGAGTTTATTCCCCATTGGAGATTGTTTCCCCCTTGGAGACTATAAGCTTGCTGAAGGCTCATTTTGAGAAGCATTTATCATTATTCCCCAATCACCCACTCAAACACATACTGTTAGTTAGGCAGAATTATCAATCACAGCAGATATGAATGCTTATCCCCCCCATTTCTTCAATCTATGACATAAGAGCAAGTTTTTTATATTATATATATATATATATATATATATATATATATATATGTATGTATGTATGTATGTATGTATAAAGTGTGGTTGTGCGTTAATGTCTTCACTTCTCGCGCACACAGACATAAACACACACACGTGCATACGCACGCGCGCGCACAGAGACAGATAGAGGGAGAGGAAACTGACAGACAGATAGAGAACAGGGGTAGTGAGATAGACACAGAGAGGGACAGATTGAAAATGATACATGTGTGTGAACATGATCTCCTCAACTTCGCACGCTTGTACGCACATGTATACACATACACGTGCAAAATCGAAATTGCACTGATGTCAAGAGTATCGGCCAAAGTGATGTTTGTATTCAGTATTTAGATTTTGACTGTGACTTAATGGAGATTTTCTGACATAAAAGCTGCGGTTTGATTGCACTAGGAATTCTGGAAAGTTTTGATTTTTTAGTTTTGTTGTTATTTGTTTCTCTTGTTACTGTACAAAGTAACCGTTACAAACTCCATAAAATATACTTTTTCATTAAACTTTAGATCGATCGCTGTAAGATTTTCTTCTGCATGCTATCCAACTGTTCCATTCCTCTCCCACTGCACTTAGCCCCTTCGGGCACATACACACACTATTCTTTCCTTAAACCCTTTTTGTTTTTCCTCTACTGGAATGACAACATTCTTCACAAAGTGAAAATTACCTTGATGAAATGCCAACACTCGCCTTGGTGTATGACGGGATGTTAAACAGAATTCGTCCCTTCCTGCCTTCCATGTAATCCTTTCGCAACTTGGGGGATTAAAAATGAATATTTGCGGCCCAGACGTAGCGACTTGTTGTGTGGCATTCCCAGCCTCCTATGTTTTGGCTGTTCAGCTAAACACTCAGACGTGTTTTCCTCAACCTACCGTAACTGTACGTCGTACATAAAAAGATTACATGGCTTTAAAAAAAAGTATGACTGTCCTACAAACACCAAAATATCATTGTGTTGAAGTTAGCCAACAAAGCATGATTCTTTGATAAGTGGGAGCCGAACAGATTACTGATCACTTCATCAGCAGTTTTTTTATTCCAACAGATAGGATTTTTACATTTGTTAGAAAATGTAAGTAAACACGACTATGCTGCGGTCAAATATAGTCATTGCACATAAATAAATTTCTATGGTTTTGTAGTGGCATCTGAAGAGTTATTTGCTAACATCCTCCACTATGATTTCATATAAACTTGCCTGACGTGTAGTCCTAATGTTATATTATTGACTCCTCGTGTTGGAAGAAAATGCAACTGAGAAAAACCAACACACACACACACACACGCACGCACGCACGCACGCACGCACGCACGCACGCACGCACACACACACACACACACACACACACACACACACACACACACACACACACACACACACACACGCACACACACACACACACACACACACCAAAGCAATCTAAAAATAATGATAATAATAAAAGCAGACACAACTACACTGCACACTATCCTACCTATGTGAATCTACGCAGAACTGTTTCCATGAAGCCTAATAAAAAAAAATGGTGAATCCAGGTATACCAACACTTGGCATTGGGAAGCAGGGTCTGTAGCTTATTACTGGCATCCTGCTAATACTGTGTTACACGCTGAGGATGCATGTGGAAAAGTATATACCAGGGGTATCTTCTTCATGTTCTCTTTCACATTATGTTCATCTAAGCGTAAGTTTTACCTCTGCGAAATGTTTTCCAAAACGTTGCACCACATCACTCTTCCTGTATCAAACAGCACCGCTTTGTCACATATGTCCGTAATGACGTGTCCCTCTGCAGCACGTGACACATATCATGCTAGCATGTGACACTAAAAGTGCCTGCAGAAGACGGGACATGGCTGGAGAATGGTACAGTGTGAAGTGTGGTATGCCTGGGGAAGTGGCACAGCCCTATTTCTCCTGTGCTGTGACTGGGGAATTCGTCCCCTACAGTCTGCTGTGTGACTTTAGAGAGGACTGTCCTGGTGGAAGTGATGAAGACTTCTGTGAGCACCCAGTGTGCAAGCAAAATGAAATGCACTGTGGACAGCAGCAGGTGCGTTATCTTGAATCCATTCATGTTTATGAATCTGTGCGATGGTCGACTTAAACTAGTAAACACAATGTAAAGAATATTCAGTGGAGTAAGTGAACATGCCCGACAAACAAATAACTTCTTGCGTGCTAAGGGAGGTAAGTCCAGGCGAGAAGGTCTGTGGGTGCGATGTTCACGTGTGTGTGACCATGATCACCGTGAGGGTCAGCTTGTGTTGTTATTGTCTATTGGTTGAGGGAAGCTGGTGAGCTGTGGTCAGTTTGTCGACTGGGATGCTAGCTTGGCTTCTCTCATCAGTTTCGACTCCTGGAACCATCCACGAAGGTTCGGCGGTTGCAGTATCGTGTCTGACACTCTTGCTACCTCTCGCTTGGTAGGGTGTCACGGTGAGCTCTCGGTCGACTGTGTGTTGGCTTGGCTTCCGAGCGTTTGTTTCTATGTTTCGGTGTGCCGTCTGCAGTTTACGTTGAGCAGTGGTGCAGAGGCGTCCACTGGTACACTGCAGCGCGGGTGTCCTGTCCTGTCCTGGGTGTCGACCGTCCTGTGAGGGAGACGGAGGTCTTCAAGGTCGGGTCCTGCTTCCAGGTGTTGGTGTGCTGTTTTTTCTGATCCAGGTGCTGACAGACCGCCCTGGCTTCCGCCTTTGACTCCCGCCTGGGCTGTCGTTCCTGGTTTTCGCTGGATCTACCCTGGCAGCTGTCCTGTCATCCGCTGTGATGTCTGCTCTGATGGTCGCCTGACTTCTGTCTTGGCTTGGCTCTGATGCGCCCACCACCTGTACCAGTCCGAGGTGGAACCGACCTTGGGTGGGCGCTAAGCGAGGCCGCGAGGGGTGTGGGTGTGTGTCACCTGCCGCCTGCGTCTGCCATTTGGAGGAGAGCCCTACGTGCGTGACCTGTCCAGGTCACGTGTGTACTCACTGCCAGCTTCCAGTCTGCGACGACTCTGTGACTGCAAGGTTGTTTCCACTGTGGTCCTCAGGTGTTACACGTAGGGTGTGATAGTTACACTACTGCAGACACACACTTTGTGATAGGTAGTGCACTCGACACTATTCATCGTTGGTGATCTTCAGTCATCTTCAGTCTCCGTTGTTATTAGTCTTCAGTCTTCATCATCTGGTAAGCGTCAGTCATCGTCATCGTTTGGGTCTCGACAGTTGCGCCTCACTCTGTCGTCCCTCTTCATCCCCGTCTGATTAGCCAGTGGTGACGTTGTGGCTACTGATGGTTGCGGAGACTTGCTAGGGTGAAGCCGCCGTTAATGGTGTTGGCGGATGTGTGTGTGGGCGGGGATGTGCGAATGTGTGAGTTGGGAAACTGTTTGACAAGTATATGTGTGTTTTCTGAGTAATTTGATTATTTGAGGGAAGAAGTGGTGGGTGTGTTTGGTAAATAAATGCTCCTGGGTGAGCAAATTACCAGCAGAGGTGGGTCAGGTTGTCCTGAGTTGCTGGGTATCACATGGGCACCAAGGGTTCCGTGGCGCTGTGTAATTGCCTGGCAGTCCAGCCCTTGGTTACCATGTGATTCCGCCAGTGGTATCCCTTGTCTAGGGTTGGACTCTGGGGTGGGTCGGGATCCCTTGAGATTCCCAGCGACAGGAGGGCAAGTTGCTATTAGATGGTGTTTGTATGCACCGGAGTTGGGTCTGTGCTTGACGCTGTGCACTTGGGTGCTGTGGCGAAGGAATTTGCTGGGGTTTATATGCCTGTCCTTTGAGTGCTCATGGGTTGTAATGTGGAAGTTAAGGTATATGTGCTGATGGGTGATTGTGAATGATTGTGGGAGTGACTGTAAATAAAATTGGCTGTTTGTGCACCTGTATTCGTTTGCTTGTGTCTGTTTTGTAGTGCGTGTTAGTATTAGTTAGTTAGTGGGAGGGAGGATTTAAATAGGGAAACCCATTACATCCCTAGGGTGTTCCCTGTCACCGTCTTATACGTTGTGACAATGTGTATGTGTGTGTGTGTGTGTATGTGTGTGTGTGTGTGTGTGTGTGTGTATGTGTGTGTGTGTGTGTGTGTATGTGTGTGTGTGTGTGTGTGTGTGTGCGCGCGCGTGCGCGCGCGCGTGTGTGTGTGTGTGTGTGTGTGTGTGTGTCTGTGTGTGTGTGTGTGTCTGTGTGTGTGTGTCTGTGTGTGTGTGTGTATGTCTGATCGTTTTCCATACACATATATATTTCATAAATACGTGTGTAAGGGGAAGAGGGAAATACATTTCACTTGGTTCCCAGCATGGAGACCACTCCTACACACACTGGAAATGTTGTGATATTATGAAATGGACCAGTGAAGTCGCGTAGCTTCTTGTTTGCATTGTCCTGAACGTTGTTCATCTGGCCTGAAACGAAACGAAACGAAATTTTATTTTACCAGGATAATAGGATAAGTATATAAATACTTTTTTCCACCCAGTCCTGGGGACACATACACACACTCAAATATGTACAGAATAACCAATTAATTAATTCGCTATATACAACTGAAGTCAATATCATTGACAAAATATGAGAACTAACAATACTATAAATGCATCAGGGGGAGGGGGGAGGGGAGGTTGGAAAAGGGAGGGGGAAGGCAGAGAGGGAAAGTGGAGAATAAAGGGGGAGGGACTTGGGATGGGGAAATGGAGGGCGAGGGGGTAAGTGAAGCAGGGAAGTTATGGAGGGGGCATCGATGTATGGTAAATATAGTGCCGTTTACCCCCCCTCCACTTTTACACGCACACAATGAAAGGGTAAGATAAGAAGAGGGAGGAGAAGGCATTTCACCCACAAGCATAGGAAGGACCTTCACATATATATATATATATATATATATATATAATATATTATATATATATATATATATATATATATATACACACACACGACAGAGAGACTCTTCATGTATGTGGATGGAAATCGACCGTGTCGACCGTGTGGTCTAAGTCTTCCTAATTGAGCCCAGAGCAAACTCAATTTCTAGGGATGAGCTGGACGGGACAGAAAAATCCCACTTGGCTCTGATGGGAATCGAGTCAACGACATCGCCACGGCGACCAATCATAGGAATGTAACTTAACATGTGGAAAGATAAAGGTGAAATTTAAAAGATCGACTCAAGAAACAAAAAGAGGTGGCCATCACTGTATCCACTAAGCAAGGAGAGGGTCCTCTCCAGCCATGTGCCTTTCTTTTGCCATTCTTTCTAATGTATTTTATTCCGATCCGAACGGAAAAGCCCGTTCGGGGTTCAAGGCTGTGTATGGAAAGGTCCAAGCAATCTCATATGAACTCGCTCCTTCTCTCTCTCTCTCTCTCTCTCTCTTCTCTCTCTCTCTCTTCCTCTCTCTCTCTCTCTCTCTCTCTCTCTCTCTCTCGAATGATATGCAATATGAATACATTTATCAGATGCTTTTTTCCTC
>JADBJO010007931.1:12500-15000 GCA_016801955.1 Conus betulinus
TGGGCGGAGGGTGCAGAGCTGCAGAGGCAGCTTTGGGGCAACCAGCCGTCAAGACCTCGAGAACGCTGTGGGATTCATCGTAGTGACAGGATTGAAGATCTGACGCGACGGGTATAAACGACGCGAAGAAGAAGAAGAAGAAGAAGAAGAAGAGAAGAAGAAAGAAGAAGTAGAAGAAGAAGAAGAAAAAGGAAGAGAGAAGAAGAAGAAAAGAAGACGAAGAGAAAAGAAGCAGAAGAAGCAGAAGAAAGAAAGAAGAAGAAGAAGAAGAAGAACAGAAGAAGAAGCAGAAAGAAGAAGAAGAAAGAAGAAAGAAGAAGAAGAAGAAGAGAAGAAGAAGAAGAAGAAAGAAGAAGCAGGAGAAGAAGACTCCACTGGAGTGTGCCTAGAAACACTCCTCCTTGGGTTTTTTTTTTTTGTTTTTTTTTTTTTTTTTTGAAGGACATGTTGCGCTTTTTTTCTCTCTTTTTTTTCAGCTCCTTTCCAAAATTCCTTCAAACTGCCTTCTATCCACTGAATAGTTTGACCCCGCAATGCGCTTTATTTCGGAAAAATGCTCTCTCTCTCTCTCTCTCTCTCTCTCTCTCTCTCTCTCTCTGTCAGTAAGCCTGTCTGTCTTTCTGTCTGTCTGTCTGTCTCTCTCGCTCTATGTCTCTCTCACCCCCCCCCCCCCCTTCTCTCTCTCTCTCTCTTAGCTATTTCAGACACGCACCAGAACGACTTCAAGAATATCTTTAACCCTAAGCTGCTAATCATTAATTCTTTACTGGAAGGATGGTAAGTGGAGAAGGAGGGGAGGGGGAGTTGTGAGGGAAAGGGGGAAGGGGTGGGTGGGGGGGGGTTGGGTTGGGACGAATGGAGGTTTGGGCAGAGGAGTTAATTTGGGTCATCCTCAGAATGTCTCCTTCAGTATTTTTAGCATCAAGTTCATTATCTTCCAGAAGTATGCGTCATTTTGAGACGGGATGAAAGATCGGGGGTGTTTAAGGCTTCGTGCTGGGCGGGGGGAGGGGGGTGGGGGTGGGGAGGGGGGATCAGTTCTGGAATAATGATTTATCAATATTTTTTTTTAGCTGTTGGTTGCGTATCTAAAAGAGCGAAAAAGTCATCGGCTGCTTATTCAACAGAAAAAAAAGAGTCATGTCGCTACTTAACAGGGGTGAGAAAGATCGCGCTCGAGAGAGACACATGACAATGACAAATGTTTCAACTGAACTAGCCACATGCCCGTGTCAATGGGAACAGAGGGAGGGGGTAAACACACTCGCAAGCATAATCAACATTCGTGTTCGCTTACTCTCTCTCTCTCTCTCTCTCTCTCTCTCTCTCTCTCTCTCTCTCTCTCTCTCTCTCTCACACACACTTTATCCCTCGTACACACACAAACAAACAAACACACACACACACACACACACACACACACACACACACACACACACACACACACACACCGCGATCATATGCAATCGGTATGATATTGTTAAGGCAACTTTGACGGTACTTGCAGGAACAATGGTTCTAAAATCATAGTCTTTCCCCATCTGATGTCAAAAGCTTTCGTTATGAATGTAGCCACAGCATTACAGATTTTTCCATCGGCGAGCAGTAACGACGACATCTTAAAAGCCGATGGTCGTCTATAAAACTTGAAAGGTATGTAACGGTCGCGAATAACTTTGTATTTAGGATACTATCAAAAAATGATATTCAGATTCCAACTCACACGGGCAGAACGGACAGCACAGTGCTTCACGGGGGACACTCGAATACCGCAGTTTGTGTGTGTTCAAACAGGATACACCAAGTCTGAACCGTATCAAGTTTTTACGACTGCTCATGTTGTTTACAGTGAATAGGTAATTTTGAATTTTCCCAAAACTGCTTAAAAGAAAGTAAAAGAAAAATAGGTCCTTAGATTCTATGTGGCTATACCATTCTTGTAAATGACAATCGATTAGCCGACTTTTGAATTTTGAAAGGAAAACTTTAACATTTGGAACTCCTTGATTTTCCCATACATATCCAAAACCGTAACGATTTAATACGAGGCAGACTGATGTAACCCAGTTGTTTTTACCCCGGCAATGTAAATCATATAACATCTTATATGCTTTTTTTTGGAAGACGATTGTCAGGCATATTAATGATATGTATCCAATACTTTACGCATTTAGTATAAATGTTTATATAAGTGGAAACCTGCCAGTTTCTCCATAAAACAAGGCATTAGGCGTTTTTTATAGAAACATTCAAGAATCTCTTGAGTGCAAACAAATGTATTTTTTCTATAGCCGAGAGGTTTGCAGTTAAGCCCCATACTTCTGCGCCATAAGTAAGGGTTGGCTGGATCTGACAATCAAAAAGTTTGAAGAATAATTTGGGGGACACACTCTGATATTTCCACAGAAGTTTCAAAATAATAATGACCTGATGTTTTGCCCTAGATGCTAAATCCTCAAGGCAGTGAGAAAAAGTAAGGCCAGTGGAGAATATAACACCT
>JADBJO010007931.1:30000-35000 GCA_016801955.1 Conus betulinus
TTCCTCTCCACACTGTCGTTTGTTTTATTCTACTACCTTTCGCTGGCTGCTTTGGGGGTGCTGTTGGATTCTTTTTCGAACGCTTGGCGGACAGAACACCACAGAATTATAGACTGTGGTGTGTCTTTATTTGACGCCAAGAGTACAAACACACTCAGCCGTTTCCCTGATGAGGTCCGATCCAGCGGACGAGAGGCCTCGAGCAGGCGATACATATTGAGCTGCCTTCGAGAGGGATTGCGATGGTTTCCTGATGCAGCTAGTGAAGGGGTTTCTCATATTTATGATATACATTATTCCATTTACTTCATCTTCAATTGGTTTTCTCAATTTCAAATCTTTGCCAAGTCATTACTATTAGAATTGTTAAACTTACTGTTTCGCTATATATATATATATATATATATATATATATATATATATGTGTGTGTGTGTGTGTGTGTGTGGAATCCGGGGACTTTGTTGGCAGGGACAGGAGAGGGACGACAAACTGAAGGCGGAGAGACGGAACGGGGATGCGAAGACAATGGAAAAGAAAGAAGAACAAGAACAGGAAGAACGGAAACACAGACGCAGGCAAAAAAGGAGAGGAGGTGGACAAGAAACGAGATGGTCAAGTGACACGAACGTTCATCTTCCCCCCGATTCATTATCATGAACAGACAAGCAGCCACCGCTCAGAGCAACAGGCTGGCAGAAATGCATGCGGAAGGCTCCTTTTGAACAAAACTTGACGTCCACCACCTATTTGTTCAGCTTGTTAATGTTTGGTCAGTTCGTGAGAAATCTCATCTTTGAAGGGATTCAATGAAAGGCAGTTTTGTCAATAAACTGTTCTTGACTGCAGTCAGCTCTGCCTGGGTTTGTCAATGTATATACAGCTGACCACCCTGACAGTTGGTACATTTTCACCTCTCTTATGACCATTTTTTTCTTAAGATCATCAAGCGTTAGCTGAAAGATTTCCCTCTTAGAGTATTAGCTGTTTAGGTGGTTAGTTCTAGTTTCTTTCCAGCTTATTTTCGAACTTATTTCTTGCCTATTTCTAGTTCATTTCTGGCTTACTTTTGTTCTATTACTTTCTTATTTCTACTTCATTTCTTGCGTATTTCTTCTTGCTTACTTGTAGTTGATCTCTACCTATCATTTCCTTGTGGTATCATCCCCCTCATTGTCCTTTTCCGTCTGCACTGGCTGATTCGAGAGGTGGTTGTAGAGAGCATCGCAGGAGTTGAGGCGGATAATCTTAATTTGATACCAAAGGTGGACAAAGTCAAACAGCCGGTTTGCGCTGATGAGTCCTAGCCAGAGGTCGAAAGTCGGCTCCAGACAAGAGACGCAAATGGTGCTGTCTGCACCACAGTCTTTTAATTTCCCAATGTGCTGATAATCAAGGGGGGGGGGGGGGGGGGGGGTATCGTTTGCACTTTTATGCTCTCTCTTTTCAGCCTCAATGCCTTTCTACAACCCCCCAATTGCTCTTCTTTATTAGAATTGATATAATATGGTTCCCATGGCGATGACATGACCTGTCTGCATTCATTCCCTCCTCCTCCCACCCCACCCCCACCCCCCTGCATTGTACCCCTCCCCCAACTTACGCTATTACTTCAGGTCCCAACTGGGTGCACAGTTTCCCTTCATGTTAAAAAAAAACAAAAAACAAAAAACAAAAAAAACATGAGAGTTGAACTAGAGGCTTCTTTGAGGCAGGTAATTCTGATAGCGCCGGCTGATAACAAATGATATACAACCTTTCAATATCAAGAACGGTATATCAGCACTGCAAAAATGCGCTGCTAGTGCCTATTCCCGTGGTTAAACCTCTCACCGAACTAGACAACAATCCATTACACAATTATTCCTCCTACTTCTGTTGCTGGTTGTTACTTCTGTTACCTCTCCGCTGAACTGCCGTAACAAAAGCTCTAAGCACAAGAAAGAAAGAACGACGAAGAGAATGAAAGAACAGAGAGAGAGAGCATGATGGTCTAAAACCTCCTGCACGTACACACACAAGAGGGGATCACTTTCATTATTTGTCAGGATCATGAGGAGGACTAATTCAATTTTCTAACCAAAAGGCGCCAAAAAGTGGCCTCCTAATGACAATTCCAGTGACAAAATCACACCGATTCTTCATCATTTGCCCCACAGAAGAAAAAGAAGAAGAAGAAGAAGAAGAAGAGAAGAGGAGGAGAGGAGGAGGAGGAGAGGAAAGAGGAAGTAGAAGACGAAGAAGAAGAAGAAGAAGAAGAAGAAAAGGGAAGAGAAGAAGGGGGGGAGAGGAAGGAGAGGAGAAGGAGAAGAAGAAGAGAAGAAGAAGAAGAAGAAGAAGAAGAAGGAGGGAGAAGGAGGAGGAGGAGGCGGAGGAGGAGGAAGGAGGAGAAGGAGAGATTAGAAAAAAGAAGGAGTAGAAGAAGAAACGTGATTGTTTGTTGGCTGATGATAATGATATATGACATTTCAAAGAAGAATGTCATGTCAGCACTGCAAATTGCACAGCCCGGTGTATATTCAGGTTGTCAAAGTTTCTCAGAACTGGAAAACGATCCGTGCACAACAACACTACTTCTACTACTTCTATTGAAATAACTGCAGCAGCTATTGTTTCCTGGTGCTGGTGCTGCTGCTGCTACTACTACTACTACTACGCTGCTGCTGCTGCTAACTACTACTACTACTAAACTATCACTACTACTACTACTACTACTACTACTGCTGCTGCTCTGCGCTATACTGCTGTAGCCAAAGCTCTAAGCACAAAAAGAAAGTACGATGAAGAGAATGAAAGAACAAAGAGAGAGCATGATAGTCTAAACCTGGCCCCCCCTCCCCCCCCCCCCCCCCCCCACCCCCCCCCCCCCACACAACACACACCACACCACAGGAGATCACTTTCACTACTTGTCAGGGTTATTAAGAAGATTAATCAATTTCATAACTAAAAAAAAAGGCGCCAAAAATTAACCCCTTCCCACCCCCACATGAAAATCCCGTGACCACCTCAAAACGATTCTTCAGCTGTTGCCCACCAGAACAACTCTCCTCTCCTCACCCCCCCCCAAGGAAGAATGCAGGCTGTATTCCGAGCGTGAGGGATTGGCAATAAATTTGATTGCAGCCAATGAGTAAGAAAAAAAAAGAGTAAATTATAACCTGCACATCGTGCCCAGATTAGAGCGAGAAGTCATTCCTCCCTCCATTTTTTTTCCTTATTTTCAAAACGGGAGAAGAAGGCTTGGGGGACAGAAACGATCAACGCTGGTTATTGACAAAGATTAAATATTTGACACTCCACCACACAAAGGAGTTAACTGGCACCTCCTCGTCCACTTCTCCTCCTCCAGCAACGTTAGGGCAGGGGTGGGTGTCGGAACTGGAGGACATGTTTACTGAATTTACAACGACGACGACGATGACTACCACAACAACAACATCACCATCATGAACAAAACAAGAACAAAACAACGATCATGACGATGATAATAATAACAATACATAACAATAATGATGATAATAATAACAACGATGATGATGATGATGATGATGATGATGGTGATGATTACGATGGTGATAGTAACCGCGAAACGGTCTTTCGCCAGCCCATTTCTAATTAGAAGAACGGAGCCAAATTTTCAAACAGAACAAGTGAAGTCATTGTATGTTGGTAGTTGGTTTAGGTTGGCATTCAGCTGGGAAAGACTGCAAGAATGATACAGAGACAGCATCTCGGTGTTTCTGTGCGTGTGTGAGTGTGAGAGAGAGAGAGAGAGAGGAGAGAGAGAGAGAGAGAGAGAGAGAGACAGAGAAGACAGACAGAGAGAGACGAGAGAGAGAGAGAGAGAGAGAGAGAGAGAGAGAGAGAGAGAGAGAGAGTCTGAGTTTACGAGGATAACATTGGAGCAGTGTCCTGTTGTTGTTGTCGTTTTAAACACGCGGTTTCTCAAGCTGAACAGGGTCTACAAAATAAGATAAACGTTTTAGCATGGGGAGTGGTGTTATATATTTCATGTGTAGTTGTGGTAACCATCAATATTTGTTTGTAGGGTGAAGCGACAAGCAATTCAAAGTAGTCAATGTCATGCGATTCAACTCGCATTTTCTTGTAACGTTTTACAAGAAACAGCAATATCAGGAATGATTGGTGTAAATTGTAGTTTTATCTGCGTAATAACTGTTTCTATGTATTTGAAATAGAGATGTCGATCAGTCATGTAACCTGAAGAGTGACATGGCTTCACATCGTTACGGCATTGTTGCCTATTTGTCAGATATGAGCGAAGGGTGTTAAGATTATGTGTTTTGATAGATTTGTATCTCTACTTTTCTTAGAATGTCACGGTCAGTCACATCGAAGATATGTTATTAGTCACATATAGGACACCAAACATCTGTTCTCTATGAATGATGATACGCGTGTTATCAAACAAGTTGATAAAGGTTCGGTGAAATGAATGCTTTGTTTTTGTCGAAAATTATATTGCCCAGAAAAAAAAAAGCAGCTTCTACGCACTGCAGTGATGAACATGGCGATTTTCAAAAGGTTTGGGGAGAACGAAAATGATTCAGATTGGCTTGTAGTTTTTAGGATCCCGACGAAACATGTAATAAAATAAAACATACTTGTAAACCGAAATCAAGTCACGGTTCCGAATAAAACATATTCAAGGGGAAAAAAATAGCTCGCACTTACACACACCCACCCACAACACCACACACACACACACACACACACACACACAACACACACCGCACAACACACACACACCACACCACACATACACAACCCACACACACACCCACACACACATACACACACACACACACACACACATACACTCACGCACGCGGCGCGCGCAGCACGCACGTACACATACATAGATAGAGAGAGAGAGAGAGGAAGAGAGAGGAGAGAGAGAGGAGAGAGAGAGAGAGAGAATAGAGAGAGAGAGTCACATGCAAATACTCAGACATACACACACACGCTCACTCGCACA
>JADBJO010007931.1:40000-52500 GCA_016801955.1 Conus betulinus
TGTAGGTGTGTGGAGTTCTTGCTTCCTTTTTTTTTCTGATGCCGTGCTGCCAAAGGTCAAGGAGAGATATCAAAACGTTTAGATTAATGTGTTAAGTTAAAAGTATTGCCCTCAGTGGATTAAGAAAAGGGAAGAGTCTAAGATCGATCATCTGACGATTTAGTGCGCAAACTAAGAAACGGTTTTCCAAACGGAAAAGAGTTCTCGCTTCCTTTTTTTCTGATATTTCAAGAGCTTATGATAGAGTATTGCGAAGTAGCCTGTCATCAGATAAAACGTACTGGTCTATCCGTTCACGTCTAAGATCATGTGAAATCATCTTCTTTCAGGTTGAAGACATTTAATGACAAAAAAAAAAATGGGAGTAATCTTGTCAACATTCTGGTCTATAAAAATTAGAATCCCGGAAGATGTCTATTGTATCTCTCGAGAGGTCTTTAATGGTCACGTTGTCCTTTTTTCCAGTTGTCCATAGAGCAGCATCTTTGGAAGTCTGCCGTCCTCCATACGGACAACGTGTCCTGTCCATCTGAGCTGGCTTTTAGATGAGTACCTCCTCAAGGCAAGCTCCACAATTGGTGGCCCAAAGCAAAATGCACATGTCTTGACGCTGCTCCTCCTACTGCTTACGTCGTGGGATGCCTTCACACGTCATCATCTTCTTCTTCTTTTAACAAAGATATATCGGACAAGAAACAGGGAAGAAAAAAAAAACCCACACGAAACAATGAAATGTTGTTTGGCAAGTCTAGATATCGCCGTGTGTGTGGGTGTGTTGTGTGTGGTGTGCGGTGGCCGGGAGCGCGGGCGCATGTTGTGTGTCTGTGTGTGCGCAAGGCTATCCGTAAAAACGGCAAAAAAAAAAAAGGAGTTTGTCATCGTCGTCATTGTCGTCATTCATCATCATTATCATTATCATCGTCGTCGTCATCATTATCTCTCTCCTCATCATCATTATCATCTCATTCCACCCCCCTCTCTCTCCCTCCCCCCCCCCCCCCCCCCCCTTTCTCTCTCTCTCTGTCTCTCTCTCCCTCACCACCTTTTCTTTCTATTAGTAAGTTTGGCTGGCTGGCTGGCTCTTCGACTCTCTCTTTCTCTCTCTCTGTCTCCTCTCCTCTACCAATACTAACTCTCTCACCCCCCCTCTCTCTCTCTCTCTCACTCTCATTGTCTGTCTGTCTGTCTGTCTGTCTGTCTGTCTGTCTCTCTCTCTCTCTCTCCTCTCTCCTCTCTCTCTCTCTCTCTCTCTTCTCTCGTTGCGCATGTACAAAGTGAAGAGGAGGGGGTGGGTGAAGGTTGAGTAGGGCGGAGCTCATGTGGCATCTACCGGAGTATGCGTCATTATTTTCATTCAGTAATTCTGTTTCTTTTGCAGCTTGAGACTGACTGCTAGTTTGATCTCACCAAACACACACACACAACACACACACACACACAACACACACACACGACACACAGCGCATACGCACAGACAGACAGACAGACAGACACACACACACACAACACACACACACACACACACACACACTCACACACACCACAACAACACACCACACACACACACTCACACACAAGACACGCACACACACACACACGCGCACGCACTCACACGCACGCAACGTAACCACGCACACAAGCACGCTCGCACGCACGTACCCCCGCACACACAAAACACAAACACACACACATACATACACCATATACCAAAACACCACAAACAAGCGGGCGCGCGCGCGCGCTGCACACATATTTCGAACTCTATTTTTTTTTCTCTCTTTCTTCTCTCTGTCTGTCTGTTGTCTGTCTCTCTCTCTTCCCTCAACTTCCACACCCTCGAACAAAGCAGACAGCAACACTAAACAGCGGAGTACCAAAGCCCCTTGTCAGTAAAAAGCTTATCTTCCCGCCTGACATAAATAAACCCCCAAGACCCATACACACCCACTTCTTTCTCCTCACGGGGAGGGGAGGAGAGAGAGGGAGAGGAGAGGGAGAGAGAGAGAGAGAGAGAGAGAATAAAGAGTTTTGAGCATGGGCGGAGAGCCATAATCTCACAAGAAATGGTGGGAAAGGGGCGGGGCGGGGCGTGGGCAGTCCATACTATATATGCAGCTAGTGAAGGGTTTTCATATTTATGATAATTTTTCCCGTTTACTCATCTTCAATTTTTTTTTTCCCTCTCAATTCTAATCTTTGCCAAGTCATTACTGTAATGATGGAAGAATTGTTAACTGCACTTGTTTTCCCCCACTACTTAATTGTTCAGCATTATATTGTTTGGTCAATCAGGGGGTGATTGCATCTCTTAGGAGATCCAAGGAAAGGTTGTTCTGCACAATTCTTAGCCGCTAACAATGCTTGGGTTATTGAACAGCAGAGCTGACCACTCAGACTGTTCCATATCTTTTGATCTCTCTCTTGCATCCTTAAGTGGATCCTCAAGCATAGGCTCAAAGATTGTCCCTTATATTTTATACTGTTTGCGTAATCTTTTTAGTTTTCAACAACGTTTTTTTCCTCTCCACACTTTCGCTTTTGTTTAATTCTACTACCTTTCGCTGGCTGCTTTGGGGGTGCTGTTGCATTCTTTTTTCGAACCCTTGGCGGTCGGAACACCACAGAATTATGGGACTGTGGTGTGTCTCTATCTGACGCCAAGAGCACAGACGTCAATCAGCCGTGTCTCCCTGATGAGTCCGATCCAGCGGACGAAAGGCTCGGCCTCGGAGCAGGCGATACATACAGATCTGCCACCGAGAGGGATTGCGATAGTTTCCCTCATGCAGCTAGTGAAGGGTTTTTCATATTGATGATATACATTTTCCCGTTTACTTCATCTTCAATTTTTTTTTCCCTCTCAATTTCTAATTTGCCAAGTCATTACTGTAATGATGGAAGAATTGTTAACCTGCACTTGTTTTCCCCCACTACTAATTGTTAAGCATTATATATATAGATATATACATATATATATATAGTGTGTGTGTGCCGAGGTCTGTGGTTCAAACTGTCGATTCAAGTTTTTAAAACTCGACGCTTTTTGGCAAACACGTAATCCCCTTTACCCATGCCTCTTTTTCCTCGTCCTTCTCTCTGCGTGTGTGTGCTCTCTTGCTACCACCTCTCACTCTCCTACCTTCCCCTATCCAGTCTGTCCACGTCGCACGCTTTGTCCATAGATCTCCAAAGACCTGTTGGTGTTCTGAATGATACTAGAGACATTGTGACAGATGATGGTTCCTATCTCTATCTGTCTCTGCTTGGTCTCTCCATATGTCTTTGTCTCATTCGCTCTGTCTTCCCCCCCCTCCCCCCCTCCGTCTGTGTGTGTGTATTAATGCAAGTGCGTGCGTGGGTACATGCATGCATGTGTGTGTGCATGCGTGCCTGCGCACGTTTGTTTGTGTGTGCGTGCGCGCGCACGATCGGAAATGTAGAACAAATGGCTGCGCACAATTGGAAAAGATGTCTTTCCTGACCTCTCGTTCTTTCAGTCCACAATTCGTCCTGTCTGCATGGAAGATGACGTGGGTTTTCAACCCGACAGAGTCTGAATCAGACACCGGGATATTTCAGCTTCGCCTGGCTTTATATCTCTCTTCACTTTTAATACATTAAATCTCATGTATGCGTCATATGCTACGTCATTCGCCGAATTCTGCAACCTTGCAAGCGACTGGTACTTTGAAAAGATCGTCATTCAAATGTTGAAAGTGGCGTAAAAATCTATTGCTGGTGCAGCAAGCTATAAACGCTGAACGAGGCAAACAAGAAACACCACAAACGGGAAATAACTGGTTTTGCAATCACAAGATAACCTCCCTTCGAAAGACCGCTTCTTACTGTTAAAAAAAAAAAAAAAGAAAAAAAAAAAAAAGGAAAAGAAGACTGAGGTCAAATTCGTTCGAATAATAAACGTCCAAGTTGGTGTGGTTATTTGATAATCTGTATATGTATCAAGGTGTTTGATAATTTAATTCAGGCTAATCCATGACAGTAACAAAACATATGGGTGCTAACATAGAAATTTCATGATGAGGGGGGGGGTGAGGGGGGGGGGGGGGGGGGGGGGGGGGGGGGGGGGGGGGGGGGGTGGGGGGGGGGGGGTGGGGGGGGGGGTGTGTAGGGGAGGGTTTGACATCGTTGTAAGCCGTTTCCAAATGACACGCTGCGTCCCTCAAGTTCACAATTTTTTACCCCGTGAGCAGAGGCACATGCAATCAAACTCATTTACTGGCTGTGTTGCTTTTGTGATACTATAGTCTCTCTGTACCCTGCGTTAACCCAGTCCTTGTTAACTCCCAACAGGGAGAAAAATGACGCGCAGAATTTGACGAATAGTTTATAGCGATACTAGATATATTTCTGTCTCTTTGTGGATGTGTGAGCGTGCTCGCGCGCGCGTGTGTGTATGTGTGTGTGTGTGTGTGTGGTGTGTGTGTTGTGTGTGTGTGTGTGTTGTACGTGCGTGGCGCGCATCGATGCGAGGTGAGTGTGTGGTGTTTGTGTGGGTGTGTGTGGTGTGTGTGCGCGCGCGCGCGCGCGCGCGTGTTTGAATATGAGTTGTGTGTATCGGTGTATACGTTTGTATGTTTCACGTCACGCTTATATCCCTTCTCTATTTTTTGTACGTCTAATCGAGCCTTTCCATTGCAGGGTTCCTGTCAAAACCTTTTATATGCAGATGCTGAAAGCTTGAAAACAAAAGCTTGCACTTTGCACTTGTCAGGCTTGCACTTTGCGGGTGTCAGGCAAAGTTTTCTTCTGCTCTTGGGCGTTGTTGGTGGTTGTTGTTGTTGTTGTTGTTGTGTGTTGTTCTTCTTCTTCTTCTTCTTATTCTTCTTCTTCTTCCTTTTCTTCTCTCGTCTTCTTCTTCTTTTCTTTTTCTTCTCTTGCTCTCTTTCACACACATACATAAACACGCGCAGCGGTCAGCAACACACACACACACACACACACAACACACACACACACACACCACACACTGGTTCATTAACAGACAAAGGGTGTGTCTGGGTGCTGTCATCTGACCCTGAATAGCGGACAAGAAGAAAGTGCAATTCCATCGGATAGGCTTTTCTTTCGGGTGATCACGTGTCTCACGTTATCACCCGACAGGTAGCCTAGCCAATGAAACTGGTCTATCGCCCGGAAGTGGTTGGCGGTCTGGCAGGCACCACCTTGCGCATGCGAATGGGGTTTCAACAACAAAGATGTTTTTTTTGCGGGAAAATGAGGCAAGATTGTATCCCTTACTTATATTTCTAATCTGTACATGTTTAACGTTATATTGTGTTACGATTTATACCTGTTTGTAATGTTCTGCCCACTCTCGATTTTCTGACTTTTTATTGGAACATTAAGTAATTGCTCTTTTTTGCAGATAACAGGAATACAGATTCTTAATGGGGATTCGTCAGATTTACAGCTAGAGATTGTGTTAATAAAAATAACAATAACAAACTTTGAGGGTTCTGACAAACAACGATGTGAAATCTTGATGAAAAAGGCTAGTGGCTCAAGCGGTGTTTTTGAAGTCATCTTGGTGGACACCGCGAGGGCGAGGACAGAGAGAGATGAGAGACCGGAGAGCGAGGAGAGCGGAGAGAGAGAGAGAGAGAGAGACGGAGAGGAGAGAGCAGACAGACCAGACCGACAGACACAGACAGAGAGAGAGGCCAGACCAGAGAGAGACAGATGGAGACAGACAACAACAGAGGAGACCAACAGACAGACATACTGACAGAGAGATGAGGAGAGGGGAGAGATAGCGGGGCGGAGAGAGAGAGACCGAGACGAGAGAGGAGAGAGAGAGAGAGAGACAGAGAGACATACTGACAGAGAGACAGAGACATGGAGGGAGACAGAGACAGGGGAGAGACAGAGACACCGACAGACAGACAGACAGACCCGACAGGACACAGACAAATAGGGGTAAAACAAAGAAGGATCCGAGAATACAAACGGGAGACAACCGAGAGGGATTGGCAAAGTGGGCCTTTACCCCCAAAAACAATAAAGTGGCCTTACCCCCCCCACCCACCCCCCCCCCCCCCCCCCCCCCCCCCCCCCCCCCTCCAGTACAGGTCGTACTGCCCTGAGACTGAATCGAAGTTCTCGCCGGTGTCTGAGATCGAAAGTGGATTAATTAAAGTCTTGTAAAGATAGACAAGGAGCTTACTTACAAGCATCCAAATACTTGAGCTAAAAGTACACGGAGATTTGTTCATTGTTTTCGGACAGAATGTCTTTAAGTACCGAATTTGACGGTTACCGCTCCCAAACCTAGACTAGAACTCTCATAAAACTATTCTTTCAACCTTTTCTATAACTTAAGACAAAAACCTGCTGATAACTGTGCTTTCCCCCCAAATTCCAAAAGGAGTTGAACATAATCCAAGTTCTTTAATGTCTTTAGAACAAACGTATTCCTGCCCGTTGTCAAAACGCTTGTACCGATCTTGGAGTGGCGCGTGATCTTTTCCACATTCTTTTACAAGTCATCATAGACATTATTTTGATTCCAGAGAATCCCTTCGATCATACGTGTGTCTGCAATGGCTCGTGCAGTTCTCTGGGTCACAAGGACTTTTCTAGAAGTCAAACAAAATGTCCATTCTTTGGGAGAATATGTGCTGAGGGTTTAGCCAATGCTAGACATAGGCGTGTTACCGGGCAAAGAACGGCAGACATCACACACAACACACACACACACACACACACACACACACACACACACACACACACACACACACACACACACACACACACACACACACACACACACACACACACACACACACACACACACACACACACACACACACACACATACACACACACATACAAAGAGAGAGAGAGAGAGAGAGGGGGGGGGGCATGTAAACAGGTGGTCCTCAGACGGGTCCAGGCGAGAAGGTCTGTGGGTGCGATGTTCACGTGTGTGTGACCATGATCACCGTGAGGGTCAGCTTGTGTTGTTGTTGTCTATTGGTTGAGGGAAGCTGGTGAGCTGTGGTCAGTTTGTCGACTGGGATGCTAGCTTGGCTTCTCTCATCAGTTTCGACTCCTGGAACCGTCCGCGAAGGTTCGGCGGTTGCAGTATCGTGTCTGACACTCTTGCTACCTCGCTTGGTAGGGTGTCACGGTAAGCTCTCGGTCGACCGTGTGTTGGCTTGGCTTCCGAGCGTTGTTTCTATGTTTCGGTGTGCCGTCTGCAGTTTACGTTGAGCAGTGGTGCAGAGGCGTCCCACTGGTACACTGCAGCGCGGGTGTCCTGTCCTGTCCTGGGGTCGACCGTCCTGTGAGGGAGACGGAGGTCTTCAAGGTCGGGTCCTGCTTCCAGGCGTCGGTGTGCTGTTTTTTTTGACCCAGGTGCTGACAGACCGCCCTGGCTTCGCCTTTGACTCCTGCCTGGGCTGTCGTTCCTGGTTTGCGCCTGAATCTACCCTGGCAGCTGTCCTGTCATCTGCTGTGATGCTGCTCTGATGGTCGCCTGACTTCTGCCTTGGCTTGGCTCTGACGCGCCCACCACCCGTACCAGTCCGAGGTGGAACCGACCTTGGGTGGGTGCTAAGTGAGGCTACGAGGGGGGTGTGGGTGTGGTGTCACCTGCCGCCTGCGTCTGCCATTTGGAGGAGAGTCCTACGTGCGTGACCTGTCCAGGTCACGTGTGTCCTCACCGCCAGCTTTCCAGTCCTGCGACTCTGTGACTGCAAGGTTGTTTCCACTGTGGTCCTCAGGTGTCACACGTAGGGTGATAGTGTGATAGTTACACTACTGCAGACACACACTTTGTGATAGGTAGTGCACTCTACACTTTCATCGGTTGGTGATCTTCAATCATCTTCAGTCTCCATTGTATTAGTCTTCAGTCTTCATCATCTTGTAAGCTTCAGTCATCGTCATCGTTTGGGTCTCGACAGTTGCGCCTCACTCTGTCGTCGTCTTCATCCCCGTCCGATTAGCCGGTGGTGATGTTGTGACTACTGATGGTTGCGGAGACTTGCTAGGGTGGAGCCGCCGTTGATGGTGTTGTCGGATGTGTGTGTGGGCGGGGGTGTGCGAAATGTGTGAGTTGGGAAACTGTTTGACAAGTATATATGTGTTTCTGAGTAATTTGATTATTTGAGGGAAGAAAGTGTGGGGGGTGTTTGGTAAATAAGTGCTCCTGGGTGAGCTAATTGCCAGCAGAGGTTGGTCAGGTGGTCTTGAGCGGCTGGGTATCGCATGGGCACCAAGGGTTCGGTGGCGCTGTCTAAATTGCCTGGCAGTCCAGCCCTTGGTTACCATGTGATTCCGCCAGTGGTGCCCCTTGTCTAGGTTGGACTCTGGGTGGGTCGGGATCCCTTGAGATTCCCAGCGACAGGAGGGCAAGTTGTTATTATGGGTGGTGTTTGTATGCACCGGAGTTGGGTCTGTGCTTGACCGCTGTGCACTGGGGTGCTGTGGCGAAGGAATTTGCTGGGGTTTATATGCCTGTCCTTTGAGTGCTCATGGGTTGTAATGTGGAAGTTAAGGTATATGTGCTGTTGGGTGATTGTGAATGATTGTGGGAGTGACTGTAAATAAAATTGGCTGTTTGTGCACCTGTATTCGTTTGCTTGAGCGGCCCGAAATAAAGGTTAGGAAAGTTTTGAAAATGACGAAAGTGAAGCGACGAGAGTTTTAAACTGCAGACAAAACAACATCATTTTCCTCTGCCCACTGTCAAATCTTATCCACTCAAAGCCGGACGAGTCGACGTTGAACTTCAGCTCTGGCGGTTCCAGCTAAAACAACAACAACAACAAAAACCCAAGATGCAAAGCATATAAACATACTCTCAGTTTTATCTTGAAGACGCGTGAGATATTCCATAAAGAGGAAAAACCGTTTTGCACCCTTATAGCCGTTTGTAACGGCTATTCTAGTAAACATCGGGCATCATCCGTGACCCATAATGAACATACCTAAAAATTTTCAGACCGATCGGTCCAGTAGTTTTGTTTGGAGCGAGTGGAACACCATTTTGAACCACGGACGGACAGACAGACACACACAGACAGGCAGACAGACACACACACACACACACACACACACACACACACACACACACACACACACACACAGAGCATTTCTTCGTTCCCATTGTCAAGTACTCCCTGTTCTGTAAGAGCTGGGAGTACGAAAAGTAAAATGTGGATGCTTGTGTCCTGCGTCTGCATTCTGTGTTAGCTATTTTACACGTCTGCCTGTATGGGGGTGGTGGTGTCAGCCTTTTTGTTCACTGTTTAATGCTGTGTGTGATTCCGTCTACAGTCTTGTGTACACTGTTTACATGTCTGTGTCCAGAAATGTGTGAAAGTGTTTTCCTCAATATTTACATGTCTTGTGTCGGGTATGGTTTACTGTCTTTTGCACACGGTTTTACATGTCTGTGTCTGGAAATCTGTGCAGTGTTTTCCTCATTGCTTACATGCCCTTTGTCGGGTATTGTCTGTTGTCTTTAGCCATCTTTTCAATTTGTGTTGTCTACAGCCAAAACATTGGCATGAGGCCATGTCATAGGTACCACATCGTCAACATTGATTCCAAACATGTTTGGCATTAAGGCAAGCGCGCGCGCGCGCGCGCGCAGGCACACACACACACACACACACACACACACACACACACACACACACACACACACACACACACACACACTCTCTCTCTCTCTCTCTCTCTCTCTCTCTCTCTCTCTCTCTCTCTCTCTCTCTCTCTCGGTGAGCTGTCGTGATCCAACAGAAGAACCCGTTTTCTTCGGCTCTGCAGTTAATTAACGTTTTCTCTTAATGTTTCCAGTTTTCAACAGTACAGTCTTTCAGATCGGTGACAGTGTCAACATGCCATCAGCAGAGCTCTCGATTTCAGAGTTGAATGTGGCGGTTCGTCTCTCTCGTCTCTCTCTCTCTCTCTCTCTCTCTCCTCTCTCTCTCTCTCTCTCTCTCTCTCCTCTCTCTCTCTCTCTCTCTCTCTCTCTCTCCCATATAATACTACATAATTTTGGGAAAAGACATAAAATAAAAGTACTGCTATCACCACCACCACCACCACCACCACCACCACCACCACCACCACCGCTGCTGCTGCTGCAACTACAACAACTACTACTACTACTACTACTACTACTACTACTACTACTACTACTACTACTACTACTACTACTACTACTCATTTGGAAACGAACCTGTGTAAAAATAGTGGTTTGTGCAGAAAGGAAATCATAAAGGAGGCAGGGAACTACAAACAGTTTAATGGCAGACAAATAGGGTAACCCTTGTTCCCATGACATCAGAAAGCCAGTGGACTCCTTGCAGACAGAAGCAGGATCAAAGCGGACCTTCGGTGATTGGAAACGTCCATGATGGACTGCCTGGACGTTTGGAAAGCTCACAAATTCCAAAATCAGTATTTGGCGTTTTGTAACTGGGGGAAAGTGTGCGTGTTCCTAACTGGCAGAATAGTACCGGGACTGTCTTCAAATTTCTGCGAAATTTTGGATGAAAAGCAGCATAGGTAGAGTTTTGAGGTTAAGAAAACAGGTTCAAACATTAGTTACTATGACGACAGTTTCAGTCTACAGTTAGGAAAGGTTGCTTCCCCTTCCTCTGCGCTAATTGCGTCCGGACAGAGGTACGGAACGCCTCAAGGTTGGGTCGAAGGCATTGTGCATGGGATTGAAATCGGAGTAAAGCCCAGTTAAGATGGAGAAAAGCTTACTTATAAGCACCAAAACTCTGTGTGCCAGACAGCTCGAAGAATACTCACTGCTTGCCTTTTCTGAAGGACATTTCTGAAGTACTGGGCGTGACATTTACAGATGAGCTTCGGATCAAAACTAACTCCCAGAAGTTTGATTTCTTGTGTACAGCTAGAACGATTGACTTTTCCAGTTATATTTCAGAGTCAACAAAGTTTGTCCGTTTTGTACTTTTTTTTGATTGGGAAAGTGGATAAACTGAGCTTTCATTGGCAATTGATACGTTTCAGTCTGTTCTTGCCTGCTGTCTTATGCCCACTATTTGCAATCCCGTGTCCTACATTGTCAACAGACCTTTGCCCACAATTCTGTGCCAGTGTCTAGCATTGTCAAGAGAGTTTTATCCAATCCACTCTAACACGACTTTATATCGTTGTCTCTGGACTGTTTTCCCAATAAACATGCCCCTCTCTGGCACTTTGTACAGTGTTCTTTTTTCTCATTGTCACACACACTCTACAGTCTTCTGCTTACCATTACATATCTCTGCCCGGCATGTCTTGTCTTCAGATTCTTACTTACTACTTTGCTGCATGTGTCTAGCACTGTCTACAGTTACATACCTGTGTCACGCACTTTCTACAGACTTTGCCTACTACTCTAAAATGTCCGTGCCAGATACTTTCAACAGACTTCGGCTCACAGTGTACATACTGTACGGACCGTTCCCCCTTGTCATATGCCTGCGTTTTGAACTGGCTAAAACTGTTGTATACTGTTACGTACGTGTGTTTGGCATTGTCTGCAGATCTTTGCCCACTGCTGCATACTTAAGAGGACAGAGAGAGAGAGAGAGAGAGAAAGAGAGAGAGAGAGAGAGAGAGAGAGAGAGACAGAGAGAGAGAGAGAGACAGAGAGAGAGAGAGAGAGAGACAGATAGACAGAGAGAGACAGAGACGAGAGAGAGAGAGAGAGACAGACAGGAGACAGAGACAGAGAGGGAGAGAGAGAGATTTTCTTTTTTAACTTTTTCTTACAAATCCCCCCCCCCCCCCCCCCCAAAAAAAAAAAAAAAAAAAAAAAAAAAAAAAAAAAAAAAAAAAAAAAAAAACCCAGTCGGACAGACAAAGCCCACCGATCATTAAATCACCAGCGCGCCACCACGCTCTCTTCCTCCTCCTGCTCTCGCGCGCTCAGTCAAATCGCCTCCCTCCTTCCCCTGTTCCTGGCAATACATCAGTAGTATCCGAAGGTCAGTCACTGCTTAATTAAGCCGTTACGGACATGGGGTCTTTGGTCTCCCTCTCCGTTATTTGTCGCTTTGTTTTGTTGCTGTTCCCAAGGACACTTCCGCTGAGGGTATTTTGCTAACCTTTCCTTTTTCACCCTCACCTTTCTCTACAGCCTTAGTTCGGTCTCTGCCGTCAGCCGGGGCTATAAAACATAGGGTTGCTCTTTGACTGACGGACGTGACATTTTGACCGCGGCCAACGAAAACAGTTTAGCATCAGGAGAGTGACAACAGATGGGACAGATTGCGGCAAGGTGTCTGTCTGTCGGTCGGTCTGCTGAATGGTCTGAAAATGGGACATAGGTGGTTCGGTGGATAAAAAGCTTATTCTCTTGACCCAAAGTTCCCGAGTTCAATCCTTGTATGGGAAAGCTGGTTTAAAGGAGGTTTTTTTTTTTTTTTTCTCTCTCTTTAGAGTTCAGGTTTGTGGTTGCCATGTTCTGTTTCCTCTTTTCCTGTCTCTTGTTGTTGTTGTTGTGGTGT
>JADBJO010007931.1:60000-62500 GCA_016801955.1 Conus betulinus
CCCCCCCCCCCCCCCTCCCCTCACCCTCCACACACACCCTTTTTTTTTTTTGGCCAACCCTTATCTCTGTGTATGAATGTGTGTGTGTGTGTGTGTGTGTGTGTGTGTGTGTGTGTGTGTGTGTGTGTGTGTGCGCGCGTGAGAGAGAGAGAGAGAGAGAGAGAGAGAGAGAGAGAGAGAGAGAGAGAGAGAGAGAGAGAGAGAGAGAGATTCTGGCTGTCTGTTTTAACCAGAGGTCCGATCCAATTTGTTCGGTAAAGATGTGCAAATTGGGAATGAGAGAGAGAGAGAGAGAGAGAGAGAGAGAGAGAGAGAGAGAGAGAGAGAGAGAGAGAGAGAGAGAGAATAGAGCGGACAGTCAGACAAGCGCAGAGCAGATCGTCACGACATGTCACGAATCTTCTCCCACCAGGGGAAGCAACCGTAGGCATGGACTGGAAAGGGGGACACTTTCTGACCATTTGATAAGGAAAATACGAAATGTCAACGTTCACATCAATGACTGCTTTTAATTAATATACCATGAATATATCCAATATTTATGATAACTGAAACATTTGAAGATTCTGAATCCGCTTTGGAAAAAAAAAATGTCCTCAACATCCCCATTTAACTCACAGGCGTTTTGTCTAGGTGCAACGTTCCCTCCTTCCTCCAAAACACATTCAAACCCGGTTCACCATTTTGATGAATCTCGTTGTCGACAACGTGGGTGGAGGAGACGTAGACCTAACCTCCTTTGGGTGGAGGAAATACATAACCAGAGCAGGCGTACATATATGGTAGGTTATCAAGTCGCATGCTGCCGGGTAAAAAAGAACAACGAAATAATCAGAGCAGACGTACACAAATCGTAGAATATCAATTCGCATACTACCTGTCAAAAAAAAAAAAAAAAAAAAAAAAAAAATCAGAGAAGGCGTACACGTACAGTATTATCGTTATCAATTTGCGAGCTGACCCAAAAAAAAAAAAAAATAAAAAAAAAAAAAAAAAAAAAAAAGGGAGGGGGGGGGGGGGAGGGGGGGGAGTAAAAAAAAAAAACAAAACAAAACAAGACAAAAATCAAAAGCAAAAAAGAAAGAATAATCCTCACCACTCACGAGTTTAACTGCGCAAATTGATTCAGAAAGCACGGAACACATGAAACGCAGATAACGATTGCAAGATCGTTGCAGACTGCGCCTTGCTAATAATGCTGGAGAGAAGAAAAAAAAAAAAAAAAAAAGGGGGGGGGGGGGGGGGGGGGGGGGGGGGGGCGGGGGAGGGAGTGGGGGGAGAGAAAAAGAAAAAAGCCTGACCACTCACGAGCTTAACTGTGCGAATTGATTCAGAAAGCACGGAACACATGAAAAGCAGATAACGATTGCAAGATCGTCACAGACCGCGCCTCGCTAATGATGCTGGAGAGGAAGAAGAATAGAAGAAGAAAAAAATGAAATGCCAGAGCCGGGAGAAAAAGAAAAGGGGGAAGAAAAACTAAAATAAATAACCAGCCGTTGATCAGGGCGACAAGCGAGCTAATGGGCGCATAGTGAGTGAATGACGTATTTTGCCGCTGACGTCATTTACACTGTCACGGCAGACGGCGTAAATTGGAGCGACAGCAGACACGTAGTTTTTTCCATTCACTGACATTTCGGGGAACCATGCCATGTCGAGGAAAAGAGTCAGGTCGCTGGAAAAGGGCAACCAAGACGGAAAGGCGGAGGAAGGAACTGGTTATTGAGGTGGAAGGAGGAATGAGGAGGGGGGGAGGGGTGTAGGAGAGACTCGAGGGGAAGGTATTGAGAGAGAGAGAGAGAGAGAGAGAGAGAGAGAGAGAGAGAGAGAGAGAGAGGGGGTGGGGGTGGGGTGAAGGGGGTTATCTTACTCTTTGAGTTAAAGAGCCGAGAACAAAACACGCTGCAATGCCAAGAATATGTAAGCATTCGTGCTCTCTGTCTGTCTGTCTGTCTGTCTCTGTGTGTCTGTCTATCTCTGTCTCTGTCTCTCTCTCTCTCCTCTCTCTCTCTCTCCTCTCTCTCACACCACACACACATGCACATTATCTTACATCTCTCTCTCTCTCTCTCTCTCTCTCTCTCTCCTCTGTCTGTCTGTCTGTCTCTGAACGATTCATGTCACTGAACCTCAGCCGATCCCATCCCCCACCGCCTTAACCGTTGCAGAACGCTGCACCCCGGTCATCATGTTTCAATCACTCCCTCGCCCACTGCGCGCCAACTCCAGGGGAGATTAATGGGCATCAGAATGGCAGAACGAAGAGAGATAGAGTGATCTGCCCGGCAACGCCTGACATTTGTTGTGCGTGTGTGTGTGTGTGTCCCCCCCCCCCCCCCCCCCCCCCCTCCCTGTGTGTGTGCGTGCGTGCGTGTGTGTGTGTGTGTGTGTGTGTGTGTGTGTGTGTGTGTGTGTGTGTGTGTGTGTGTGTGTGTGTGTGGCCGTTAGTGCGCGTTTTTGACATGCGGAATCTAGTTGACCCTTTTTGGTCGGCTGC
>JADBJO010007931.1:75000-80000 GCA_016801955.1 Conus betulinus
TGGATCTTGTTACCTGCACCCGATCCCAGGGATGAGTGGCATCTGGAGATGGGAGCGGGTCGAAGGAAGAGGAGGAAGTATGGGGGAGGGGGAGGGGGGAAAGGGGCGTCATAGTTTTTTTTTTTTCACTACGCAAGCACGCGTGTGCGCATGCGTTTTTGCACACGGCGCCCCCCGCACACACACACACACACACACCACACACAAACACACATACACACATACAGAGAGAGGAGAGAGAGATCAGAGCGGGAGAGAGAGAGATATGTGGTGGGAGATGAGAGGAGAGAAGAGAGAGGAGAGAGAGAGTGAGAGACAGACAGACTGACAGAGAGGGTCCCTGTTTTATTCCTACTCTCCACCTATTATTACATTTCTTAGACAGAATCAGAGAGAGAGAGAGGGAGAGGAGAGAGAGAGAGTGAGAGAGAGAGAGAGAGAGAGAGGAGAGAGATGCGAGAGGAGAGAGAGAGGACGGACGGACTCAGAAGCCCCCCCCCCCCCCCCCCCGAACTCCTCATCCCCGAACTCTCACCCACAGCACAAACATACAGACGGCGAAGTGGCCCGGAAGTTCCATTATGTGCATCCCAGTCTAACCCGGAAGTCAACAGGGAGTGCGGCCCTTGCCACTTCACACTAAGAAAGACGTCGTAACCATAAACCGTTTTTCAATAACAGAAAAAAACCATGGAAAAGAAACTGATGGTGGTTGTGTGTTGCCGATCAGTTTGTGTTGCCTGTAATGTATGACCCAACAAAAAAAAGGGAGCTACAAATAGTGGCGGAATGATAACTGGGGTGGGGTGCAGTATGGGTGATGGGGTGGGTGTCACTCGGTGCAAGAAGATGAAACGTGACCTAGTTCCCACGAACAAAGTAGTGTGTTTGTTGTGTGTGGTGTGTGTGTGTGTGTGTGTGTGTGTGGTTGTGTGTGTGTGTGTGTGTGTGTTGTGTGTGTGGTGTGCGCGTGTTGGGTTGCACGCATTTGTACAGGGTTGTATGCCCCATTTTCTCCTCTCTCATCTCGCGCCGTCTCCTCTCCCCCCTCTCTCTCTTCCTCTCCTTCCCTCGTCCTCCCTCCCTCCAATCAACTAAATAAGTAAGTAGGTGTATTGGTATCCTGCGTTGCAATCTATTTCATTATCGGTGTTGTCCTTCACACACACACCACACACACAACACACACAGGCACACACCCACACAGCACCCATGCTGTGTGCACTGGCGCCTCTCTCTCCCTCTCACCCATACACTCGGAATACACAGAAACACACACAGACAACACAGATCCGCCCACGCCCCCCCCGCCCCCCCCCCACCCCCCGCCCCCCGCCCCCCCGCCCCCCCCCCCCCCCCCCCCCCCCAACCACCCACGCCCACATACACACACCCCACCACACATCACACACACCCACACACGGCCAACACACACACTTGCACACAAAACTTTAGCGAGGACCCCACACACTATAAAAAACACAACGACAATAACAACACAAAAGAAACGACAACACCACAAAAACCAGAATACCCCCTCCTCTCTCTCTCTCGTCCTCCCCTCCTCTCAACCCCCTCCCCCCCCGCGCCTCTCACCCCCGCATCCCCCCTCTCTTGCCCCCCCCCCCTCCTCTCGTCCATCTCGCTCCTCTCCATCCCCTCTCTCTCCTCCCTCCCCCCTCTCTCATCTTCTCTCTCTCGCTCCAAAAACAACAAACACCCAGCAAGAAACAAAACAAGAACCACAACACAGAAAACCCCCCAACTGGCGTGTGTGTAAGAGAGAGGGAGCCGACTCATGTCGCTGGATCGGAAACCCATACGGCCATAACAGACCATGGGGCAGCAGGGCCACCACGTGTTGAGGATGGAAACAATGCAAGACTGTAGAACAGCAAGAGGGCCACTAAGAGATGAAGGAAGGCAAACTTGTACCCCACCGAGAGTACAAGAGCAATAGCGCGTAGAACTCACACAACTGACCTGAAGGTATGGACGCAGCGTTAAGTCGTATAATCAAAAAGGAAAAATTATATACAAACGCTAACCCGAATCTAACAAAAATCGCTCGCCGGAGGAGGACTCATCGCCATCACCTTGGTGCCGTCTTTCACGGCGAGCTGAGAACCCTGCGCCCCACCGCCACACCCTTTTCCACACATCATCGCTCCACAACATCACCCACCTTGACGTGCAGCACAACCACAGCAACTACACACACACACACACACACCACACACACCACACACCCACACACACGGTGGGATTACACATACGACCAGGGTAAGCCTTGCTCGGCTCGTCACGGACGCTCAAAAACCTGACCTATCCCTGCTAGTTAACGGCGGCGACACTCTATCAACCGGGCGCGTGTACCGTGACGGCCACGACCGATTCCGCTAATTACCTGGCTTCAAATCTCGCTGGCGCTGTTGAAAACCTATAAACACCGTGCCCGACAGCAAGAAGTGTCCATTTAAAACGATTCGAGGCTCGAAGGAAAGAGGTTAGAGCGGCTTTGGTGTGTGTGTGTTTTATTGCGTTGGGTGGTGACGCTGTAGGTGTGTGCCTGTGTTGTGGGCTGCTTATGTGGAGTCGATGTGTTGGGGGACAGGGTTGAGTGATGAAAGATGGTGCAGTTTACGATGGTTAGATACCTTGGGTTTCTAGTTCTTGTTTCGTGAGATCACCCCGGTTTGACTTCACCAGACAGGATGGCGGGAGAGAGAGAGAGGAGAGGGAGAGGAAGAGAGAGAAGAGAGAAAAGAAGAGAGGAGGTCGGTGGAGAGATGAAATCAGAGAGAGGCAACAGAGTCGAGATAGAGAACAGAACAACAGACAACCAGACTGACAGAGACAAGGGGAGAAGAGAGAGAGAGAGAGGAGAGAGAGAGAAATACGAGAGAAGAAAACATAAGAGGAGATAGGAGGATATAGCGAAAAGAGATAATACGAAAGGAAGGAGAGGGTGGAGTGAAAGATGAGGAAGGCATGTGGAGATGCGGAAAGGGGATATACCAAGGATGAATATGATTGAAAATACCCCCAATGACTCTTGATGGACAATATCGCTTGCAGCTGCTTTCCTTATCATTCTAACACACCACACAACACACACCCACACACACACACACAGGCAGCGACCCAGGGGAAAGGGACACACACGCCGACGGCCGGCGGACACATAATAATATATATATATATATTATTATAATACCACACAAACGCGTGGGCAGTTTGTGTGTGATGTTTGTGTGTGTGTGTGTGTGTATATAAAAAAATGTGCTTGTGCGTTGTGCGTGGTGTGGTGACATTTTTCCTTGTAATTTCCTCGACACGGTCAAAGACATAGTCTGTTATTGTATCTATCCGACTACTAAATTTTGTTCCCTCTCCCTGTGACCTCAGAGACGGCTCACTCGAAGGAGAATAAGCACGACAAGAGATAAAGATCCTATAGATTACAACATCTAGAGTACGTCACCAACTCTAAGCATGAAAGAACCCGTAGATAGTGTATAAGACATAGACGATGTCACGAAAAACCACGCGGAGCTTCAGTCAACAGTAATATCAACAAAAAGGGAAAAAAGACGAGGTGACCTGACAGGCTGCGGAAAAGGATACCCCCTTGAAAGCCAGTCCATCGTCCGGTACTGAGAAACCTCAAGTAACGGAGCGAGACGAGCCGCCCCACCTCCAACCGGACCATCGCACTTGCTGATATCCATGCACACACTCTCCTTAGATGCCAAACGGGAAAGCTCAACCACAGCGACGTGCGTCTGCCCTGTTCAAACTGTGTCACACTATCGGCGGTACCAGCATCCTAGAGGGCGATAATCTTCAGTAAATACTAACCGGCCGCAATAACACACACAACTTACGCAGTCCGACAAAACGATCTATAATATGACTTGGGACACCCGGGCATGTAAAGCTCAACCCGGCCACCACACTCCAAAATGTACAGCGCCGGAGCAAAGTCCTCGAGGCACACCGAATCAGTGGCATGAATACTACAATTTCGAGACACTCCTTTACCATCAGAGGATGAGTAGCGACGCCTGAATACAGTTAAAGCCACAGCAGCGTACGGGGAATACACGACTGCAAGTAATCTGCGAGAACCGCATCTTCACATGTCGAAATATTCACATTCTGTCGGAGGGCAGCACAGAGCATCCTATCACACCCACAGTCAGATACGGATAATACCTCCGACCAAGTTTATCTACACGATAACATCCTTATAACCGAACGCATGATCATAAGGATCACCATAGCGCAGGCTATGTATCGGGTTGCAGCCTGCTACTCATCACATTCAGCGATACTAAACACCCTCCTATGGCGGACTCTAAGGGGCGGGGTCTTTCGTACGTTGTACAAACCATCATTGTATGAAGACAACGATTATGAAGAATACCTAATGATTGTGTATGCATGTCGACGAACACGACCAGGCCACCAGCGAGGGGCAACAGAGGACCGAGATTGACAGGGGGCCCACACACCCCCATCCGAGAAAACCCCCCCCCCAACCACCCCCCGCTGCTATCCTCATCCTCCCTGAAGAGTCCACGGAATGACAGTCTATCTCTCCAGTGCTTAATACCAGACCAGGACGGCCGGGGCTCAGACAAGGGACACGGGCAGAGAAAAAGTTGCATGAAGTTATCTAGTTAGAAGGACAGCATCAGGTGTAGAGGTAAGCCCAGCTACCAGGAAAATAGAGCCATGATGTGGCAGACGGAGCAAATGAAGCTACTATTGATCATGAAAAAAAAAGATATTCATAGGGGAGAACAACTACAATGGCTTGTATTGCAAAGATTATGTGCAAGACAGTTTGTCTGGACAGCAGGAGAAAACTGGAGGGTGTGTATAGATAATGACTATAAAAAGACGAGAAGAGAGGAGTGCGAAAGCGGTTATGAGAGAGTCCCCAACGGCATATAAAAGATCGCTAGGGGTGTAACGACAGTTCAATTGTTGTT
>JADBJO010007931.1:90000-95000 GCA_016801955.1 Conus betulinus
TGTGTGTGTGTGTGTGTGTGTGTGTGTGTGGGCTGTCTCTCTCATTCTCTCTCTCTCTCTCTCTCTCTCTCTCTCTCTCTTTTCTTCCCAGCCCACCCTCCCCTACCGCACATCCTTCCACTCCCTCTACCCCTCACCGTGGCCCTACTTGTCCCCTTGATCAGCAGGGCGTCGTTCATCATCTGCCAGCAAACCTGACCTCTGAGGTCACGCCTGCAAATGAAAGGACGGAAAAGGGGTCAGGCGGACAGAGACGCACAGTCCACAGCCAGCGCTGGGAGTGGACTGCCAACCACAGTGGTGGCCCGGAATCGGCCCGAGCTGGTCAGCTGTGTGGCCGACAGAGACTGGACAGGCTGCCAGGGAAAGGGGGCACAGAGAGGGATGGAGCGGTCGGCTCACTGCTCTCAAACTTTCTCCCAGTTCTTCAGAGAGAGAGAGAGAAATAACGTGACCTGCGCAGGATGCGTGGGGGGTGTATGGGTGTGGGACGGGGAATGGAGAGGGGGGGAGGGGGGAGGGGGAGGGATGGGTGTAGTAGGGGATTTGGAGATGCTGAGAGCTGGGTGGTGAAGACGGTGGGGAAGCCGGGTTGGGAGATTTTCTTTTATATAGATGATCGTTTTATGCTAATGGCGTCTGAGTATGTGGCCAAAAAAAGAAAAAAAAGGCGACGCAACTTGGGTATGAGAGAGAGAGAGAGAGAGAGAGAGAGAGGAGAGAGAGAGAGAGAGAGAGAGAGAGAGAGAGAGAGAGAGAGAGAGAGAGAGAGAGAGAGAGAGAGAGAATCGGTAATAGAAAAAACGCAAAAAAAAAAAAAAAAAAATGAGACAAGAGTTAAAAACAGGGACAAGACAGCAAAGAAGAGAGCAGGAGAGGTCAGTTCAAAACCAGACAGATGTTTGTGGCGTTGTGGCTAGTGGAAACACACATGGGTTCAAATCCCTTCAAGAAGCGGCATGTTTGTGTGTCATGTGAGTTCACCAAGTCTCCTACTTACATTTGGTCCAAAGCCGTTTCTTTTTTTCCTTATTTCAATAAGTCTGTTGCGTGCATATAAAACACTTTTTAAACAACACACAGCCGAATGGAAAACAAAATGAATAACGAGTGAAATACAATAAAATAAGAACTCTTTCACACGCGCACCCACCCTGACTAACAGGAGGTAATATTAGCCTTTCTTCAACACATCGACGAAATGATCAGAACGACGTGGATCGATTTCAGGAGAACGTGTTGACGGCAACATAAAATCACAAATAGTTCAGTACCGGTAATAACCGATGAACAAACAGCAACACCATCCTATTGGCCATAAGCTTTCAAATAATGAGACTGGTTTCACTGTAAATGCTAGATTTGAACTGCACAATTTACCCATATTTGGCAAGGTATTTCTAGATGTGGCCTAGCTGAATTCTACATTTAATGATTATTCCCATCTGTTTTCTTGAAACTGCTGCATTAAACAGTCCACAGTTGTTGAGGTATCATACGTGCTGCAGTACTGGCATCCTATAGTTATGCTTATATACGTTATAAATGGCTTTAAAAGGGTCAGCATAGACAGCCATCCTCCCTGTGGGCTATCGTGGACCCCGACCCTCCCCCTCCCTCCGTCTCCTCATACACACACGCAACCCTTTTTTTGATCTGATTCCCCTTAAAAAATGTCATAAAAAATGTCTTAAAACGAACAAACAGAAACTTGTAGGAGGAGGAGAGCGGGGAGTGGGGGAAAGTGTGGGGTTGGGGGAGTGGAGGGGTGGCGGCGGGGGTAGTGTGCGTTGGGGGGGAGTGGAGGGGGTGGCTGGAGGAGTGGAGGGGTGGGGGGCGGGGGGTAGTGTGGGTTGGGGGGGAGTGGAGGGGTGGTGGGGGGGAGTGGAGGGGTGGGGGCGGGGGTAGGATGGGGTCGTGGTGGTAGTGGTGGGGCGGCTAAGATGAACTCGCGACAGAAACATCGAAATGTTGTTATTGTTTTCTGTTCATCTTTTTTCTTTTTCTCTGCTGTGCAAAACATTGTAAAAAGTTAAAAAAGAAATGTTTCGAAAAAAAAAAAAAGAAACAAAAAATATGGAGAAGTGGATTATGACTGGTCAACCGTCACTGGAATGATGCGCCCAAACTGGTGGCAGAGGCATTAGTAGAACACTCCAGTCTTATCAACCTTTTTTCCTGTCTCATCTCCATCGAAAGTCCACAGGCGTGAGAACTTCTCTAGTTGTTTGTTTGTTTGTTTTTAAAGAAGATTGTTGAGGGTAAAGATGATGCTACGGAGCTCAAAATTAGTCAGAGATTATACAAGACAGGGCCGTACTCGATGCTCCCTTTCATAAATGAATAAACCCTCGTATCAACCAAGGATGGGGAAATACAAAAAGCCTTCGGTCTTGGTCAGGTCATCAGAGCACCACTCTAAGACACACATCCACTGGGTGTTAGCAGCTGGACAGCGTGCGGGTGTCAGCTCGTAGCACACTCAACAGTGGGCAGGGGCCGGGCTAAGATCCCACAAATACATCCTCGAGAGGAGAATCGAACACACGACCTCCCAACCCGCGAAACGGTCCTGCTCATTACCCAGTCACGGCTGTTGGCACTGTTTTTCCTTCTCTTCTTTTGTACTCCCAGTTCTTATAGTACAGGGAGTACTTTACACTGGGAACGAAGAAATGCCGTCTGTGTGTCTGTCTGTCCGTCTGTGTGTCTGTCCGTGGTCAAAATGTGTCCCACACGCTCCAGACAAAACTACTAGGCCGATTTTTTCTGAAAATGTGTAGGTGTGTTCATTATAGGGTCACGGATGATGCCCGATGTTTTATTTTACCGTTACAGCCGTTACTAACGGCTATAACGGCCCATAACGGATTTCTTCTTTATGAAATATCCCAGAAAGTACTTGGCCGATCTTTCTGAAAATTTGTAGGTATGTTCATTATGGGTCACAGATAATGGCCGATGTTTACCAGAACAGCCGTTACTAACGGCTTTAACGGCCCAAAACGGTTTTTCCTCTCTTTATGGACTATCTCATGCGTATTCAAGATAAACTGGGAGTACGTGTATATGCTTTGCATCTTTTTTTTTTTTCTCTGGCGGCTGCCACTGTGTTTTCCAACTGGCAATGCGCTTTCATCAAGATCATAGTCGAGAGCCCTATCGAGGGGAAGTTTGGTCGTTGCTGTCCTATAGTGACGGTGTTTGCGATGCTCAGGCGCTCTCCGCGGAAGGAAATAAGGCAGAGACGGTCACACCAGTCTGTGGCGAGATCAACGGAGTCCTGCCACTGTGGAGAACCACGTTGGTCCCTAGCCAGTGATCACTGGTCTTCCTGGAGATTTCATCGATAGTGTCCCTAGTGATCATCTGGTCCTGCTGATTTCATCGACAGTGTCCCTAGTGATCATCTGGTTTTGCTGGAGATATCAACGACAGTGTCCCTAACGATCATCTGGTCTTGCTGGAGATGTCAACGACAGTGTCCCTAGTGATCATCTGGTCTTCCTGGAGATGTCAACGACAGTGTCCCTAGTGATCATCTGGTCTTCCTGGAGATTTCATCGTCAGTGTCCCTAAAGATCATCTGGTCTTCCTGGAGATTTCATCGTCAGTGTCCCTAGTGATCATCTGGTCTTCCTGGAGATTTCATCGACAGTGTCCCTAAGGATCATCTGGTCTTGCTGGGAGATTTCATCATCTGTGTCCCTCAGGATCATCTGGTCTTGCTGGAGATTTCATCGTCTGTGTCCCTAAGGATCATCTGCTCTTGCTGGAGATTTCATCGTCAGTGTCCCTGAGGATCATCTGCTCTTGCTGGAGATTTCAAAGACAGTGTCCCTAGTGATCGTCTCGTTTAGCTGGAGATTTTGACGACAGTGTGCCTAGTGATCATCTCGTTTAGCTGGAGATTTTGACGACAATGTCCCTAAGGATCATCCGGTCTTGCTGGATATTTCAACGAAAGTGTCCCTAGTGATCATCTGGTCTTGCTGGAGATTTCAACGACAGTGTCCCTAGTGATCATCCGGTCTTGCTGGAGATTTCATCGACAGTGTCCCTAGTGATCATCTGGTCTTGCTGGAGATGTCAACGACAGTGTCCCTATAATGATCATCTCTGTCTTGCAGGAGATTTCAACGACAGTGTCCCTGGCGATCATCTCTGTCTTACAGGAGATGTCAACGACAGTGTCCCTACAGTGATCATCTCTGTCTTGCAGGAGATGTCAACGACAGTGTCCCTACAGTGATCATCTCTGTCTTGCAGGAGATTTCAACCACAGTGTCCCTAGTGATCATCTGGTCTGCCTGGAGATTTCAACGACAGTGTAGGAGGATCACAGTGGGCGCTGTCTCGTTGATGGCCATTTGCCGTTCTGGGCCCTGGGGGATCCGGAGAGAGCACGCCTCTTGTTGGCGGATTGTGTGCAGCAGAGAAATACGAGGATGGTGTGTGTGTGTGTGTGTGTGTGTGTGTGTGTGTGTGTGTGTGTGTGTGTGTGTGTGTGTGTGTCTGTCTGTCTGTGTGCGTGCGTGCGCGCGCGCGCGCGCGTGTGTGTGTGTGTGTGTGTGTGTGTGTGTGTGTGTGTGTGTGTGTGTGTGTGTGTGTGTGTGTGTGTGTGTGTGCCCGTGCGTGCGGCGGCTTATATATCTGAGTGCAAGTGAACAATTGTATTGTATTTCCTTGTTTTCATCGGTCGCTTTGACTTCTTTCTCTCAGTCTCTTTCTGCTATTTTCCCATCTCTCTCTCTCTCTCTCTCCTCTCTCTCTCTCTCTCTCTCTCTCTCTCTCTCTCTCTCTCTCTCTCTCTCTCTCTCATGCACATGCGTCATTTGAGCGCAGAAAAATGCAGGAGAGAAAAATAAAGGCAGCAAGTGTTCATTTTGCTGTCTCCGCGCCTGGCCATCAAACCCCCCCCCCCCCCCCCCCACCACCACATGAACTCCCATCTCCCTCCCTTCTTTCCATCTCTCACCCTCCCTCACCCTCTCTCTTTT
>JADBJO010007931.1:97500-100000 GCA_016801955.1 Conus betulinus
GCAAAGAAACACCGACCGTGTAGTCTTTCTCCCCTCAATCGCTCATTCTCTCAATCATGTACTGATTATCAACTCGAAATCATTGACAGATTATCAATTCGAAAGTTCAAGAAACATCGTGTGGCTTAACCTGTCAATAATCATGGCGTATTCTAGTGTGTTTGATAATTTTGAGATAGCATCGTTAGTCAAGATGCGTGGAACTTTTGAGAAATGTCCAAAAACCGCCACGCCAGACAGCCTATCTAAATAGCGGGAATGTTCAAGAGAAGATTTCTGGAAACTTCTGTGACTTTCTGCCTCATTTCAGTTCTCTAAGAGAGAGAGAGAGAGAGAGAGAGAGAGAGAGAGAGAGAGAGAGAGAGAGAGAGAGAGAGAGAGAGAGAGAGAGAAGGAGCTCTGGAATCATTACGCAAGGTATGCCTGCGTCATTTTGGTGAATTAAAGTAACATTAAACTCCACACCTACAAAGCGAAACGCAGGATATATAGATCTGAATTGATGATAAGTGAAGCTGAACTGACTGATGATAAGTGAAGTTGAACTGTTTTCTGATAAGTGAAGTTGAACTGTCTGATGATAAGTGAAGTTTTTTTTTATGCTGATCGATGAGAATGAGGATAATCAGGATGATGCTACGGATTTCATTTAGTCTGAGACTACACGACAGGGCTGTACTCTACGCTTCCTTTCACAATATATCCCGGCGTCAACCAGGCCCGAGAAATACAGGCATCTGCAGTGTTGGTCAGGAAATTTGAGCAACACTCTCAGAAACGCATCCATTAAGTGGATGAAACTGGACTGTGTGGTCCCAGTCTTCTCAACAGAGCCCGTAGCAAACTCAACTCTGGGTAGGAGCCGGTCGGGGCAGAAAAAAAATCACATGACTCTGATGGGATTCGAACCCACGACCTCCCAACCGGGAGTCCGCGACGCTACCACTTCGCCACGCGCGGCTGGTGATTATAAGTGAAGCTGAACTGTTCGATGATAAGTGAAGTTAAAACCGTTTGATGGAATGGGAAGTCGAGCTGTTCGATGATAAGTGAAGTAAAACGTTTGATGGAATGGGAAGTCGAGCTGTTCGATGATAAGTGAAGTTTAACCGTTTGATGGAATGGGAAGTCGAGCTGTTCGATAATAAGTGAAGTTAAACCGTTTGATGGAATGGGAAGTTGAACCGTTTATGATAAGCGAAGTTGACCTGTTTGATGATAAGCGAAGTTGAACTGTTTGATGATAAGTGAAGTTGAACTGTTTGATGATAATTGAAGTCGAGCTGATTGATAATAAGTGGAGTTGAGCTGTTTGATAATAAGTGAAGTTGAGCTGTTTGATGATAAGTGAAGTTGAACAGTTTGATGACAGGTGAAGTTGAACTGTTTAATGATAAGGGAAGTTGAACTGTTTGATGATAAGGTAAGTTAAACTGTTGATGACAAGTGAAGTTGAGCTGTTTTGATAATAAGGGAAGTTGAACTGTTTGATAATAAGGGAAGTTGAACTGTTTGATGATAAGGGAAGTGTTTGATAATAAGGGAAGTTGAACTGTTTGATGATAAGGGAAGTTGAATTGTGTGATGATAAGGGAAGTTGAACTGTTCTCAGCATTTTGTTGACCTTGAACTCTCCGAAGCGCCCGCCCTTCTAGTTTTACATTTGATAAGGTCGTGTGTTTGGGGTTTGAGGGGAGGGAGGTATGCCTGGGGGGGGGGGGGGGGGGGGGGGTATTTTTTTCTTAAATCTATTCTGTCGGGCACAGTGTGCAATCGCGCCAGCACACACACACACACAACACACACACACACACACACACGGAGGAGAGAGAGAGAGAGAGGAGAGAGAGGAGAGAGAGAGAGGAGAGAGAGAGAGAGAGAGAGAGAGAGAGAGAGAGAGAGAGAGAGAGATGAAAAATTGACCTGTTTCTACAATCTGTATGGCTGTGGGCGATAACAGGTGTGTACAAAAACCATTCTGTCTGTCTGTCTGTCTGTCTGTCTCTGTCTCTCTCTCTCTCAGTCTGTTTTCCTATCTCTCCATCAGATGCTGTTTCTACCTCTCCTTCTCTCTCTCTCTCTCTCTCTCTCTCTCTCTCTCTCTCTCTCTCTCTCTCTCTCAGACTGTTTTCCTATCTCTCCATCAGATGCTGTTTCTACCTATCCTCTCTCCCCCCACCTCTCTCTCTCTCTCTCTCTCTCAGACTGTTTTCCTATCTCTCCATCAGATGTTGTTTTATACTCTCTTCTCTCCCCCCTCTCTCTCTCCCCCTCTCTCTCATGCTTTTTGGATCAGTGGAGAGATTTTTCCGATCTTAAAAGACCAAGTCTTACCAAATTGAAGATCACTTTTATGTTCAGTACACATACTCAGCGGCTCATATACGGCAGGAAAGATATAAGCCACTTCAAATATTATAGCTTCTCTCTCTGTGTGTGTGTGTGTGTGTGTGTGTGTGTGTGTGTGTGTGTGTGTGTGTGTGTGTGTGTGTGTGTGTGT
>JADBJO010007932.1:0-55000 GCA_016801955.1 Conus betulinus
CAGAAGACAAAGTGATTTTTTTCATGAGCATGGTTGTGTTCTGAAACAACAGCGAACAACCAATTTTGTTTGTTTTTTGTGTTGTTGTTGTTGTTGTTGTTGTTGTGATTTTGTTTCAGAAACAACAAAAAGGCAATACAGATATTTTCTCATGAATTTTGTTGCTTCAAAATAACTAACAAAGAGACAAATAAACATTTTTTCATTGATTTTGTTGGTTCTGAAACAACAGGACTAAAGCAAAGCTTCAGATTGCTGGCATAGCTGCGACATTTTTGTGTGAAATGTATAAATGGCCTGTCCCATGGCAAGCTTGTGACCAGGCTGTCTTGTGCCTGTCCCATGGCAAGCTTGTGTGCCAGGCTGTCTTGTGCCTGTCCCATGGCAAGCTTGTGTGCCATGCTGTCTTGTGCCTGTCCCATGGCAAGCTTGTGTGCCATGCTGTCTTGTGCCTGTCCCATGGCAAGCTTGTGACCAGGCTGTCTTGTGCCTGTCCCATGGCAAGCTTGTGTGCCAGGCTGTCTTGTGCCTGTCCCATGGCAAGCTTGTGTGCCATGCTGTCTTGTGCCTGTCCCCATGCAAGCTTGTGTGCCAGCTGTCTTGTGCCTGTCCCATGGCAAGCTTGTGTGCCATGCTGTCTTGTGCCTGTCCTATGACAAGCTTGTGTGCCAGCTGTCTTGTGCCTGTCCCATGGCAAGCTTGTGTACCATGCTGTCTTGTGCCTGTCCTATGGCAAGCTTGTGTGCCAGCTGTCTTGTGTCTGTCCCATGGCAAGCTGTGTGCCATGCTGTCTTGTGCCTGTCCTATGGCAAGCTTGTGTGCCAGCTGTCTTGTGCCTGTCCCAATACCGGGTGGGAATCAGTCCTCACTCTTGACGTTGATCTGTTAGACTATCAGAAATGAATGCATGTCCATGTAACCACACTTCATTTTTGTATGTGTATGTTGTGACAGTGTGTTGTGTATGTATGTGTTTATGTGTAGGTGTGTGTTTTGTGTGCGGTCATTATGTGTGTCTTTGTTCTGTGCGTTTTTATCAAATGTGTCATTTAAGTGTGCATGCACATTGTGTGTGTGCGTGTGTGTGTGTATGCGTGTTTATGCACACATGTATTCATGCGCATGTGTGTGTTTGTGTATGTGTGTGTGTGTCTTATATGGTTCATGTGTTGCTGAAATTGCCATAGCTATTTCGCAGTCACAAGTTGCAAAATGTTTGTAAAGATCAACATTTTTGTGTAGCACTAGGAAATTTCACTTTTGTAAATATACGTTTATCACATGTAGGTTTGAAAGGACTAGATAAGTTGAGTGGGAAAATTGTTTTTTTTTTGTTTGTTTTTTAACAAGTGTCTAATATCATTTGGCAGTTAAAAGACATTACTTTAACCACTGAACTGAACTGTTAACTGAACTGAAGCAACAACAAAGAGACAAATTTTTTATATTTCAATGTATTTTGTTAGCTCAGAAATAACAAAAACAACAAAGACACAAGTTGATGTGCTTTCAGTTCATAAACTTCAATTACAATAACAAAGAGACAAACTGATGTATATTCACGGACTTGATTAACAATAACAAAGAGACTAGCGGATGTATTTTCATGGACTTGATTATCAGTAATTAACAAGAGACAAACTGATGTATTTTCACGGACTTGATTATCAGTAACAAAGAGACAAACTGATGTATTTTCACAGACTTGATTATCAGTAACAAAGAGAGACAAACTGATGTATTTTCACGGACTTGATTATCAGTAACAAAGAGACAAACTGATGTATTTTCACGGACTTGATTATCAGTAACAAAGAGACAAACTGATGTATTTTCATAAACTTGATTATCAGTAACAAAGAGACAAACTGATGTATTTTCACGGACTTGATTATCAGTAACAAAGAGACAAGCTAATGTATTTTCATGAACTTGATTATCAATAACAAAGAGACAAGCTGATGTATTTTCATGGACTGAATGGTACAGGAACAGCAACAACCAAGAGTAAAGCAGATTTTTCACCATGGACTTTATTTTTGAGAAGCAACAACGAAGCAAAGTGGTTCATTATTCATTGCATTTGTAGGTGTTGAAGCAACAACAACATTAACAACAGCCAAGTGATAAACTGATTTTTGTTCTTCATTTTGAATTGTAGGTTTAGAGGCAGCAAGGGCACCAGAGAGACAAACCAGTTATTTTCATAGAATTTGTTGGTTTACAGACAACGATTAAGAACAAACTGATGTTTTTTTCATACTCTTTGTTGGTGCAGAAACTGTGGCAACTGATTCATGTGAACGTGGCAGCTGCAACCTTGGTGGGTATAGTGACTGAGTCTGATAGAATGAAATGAACCAGTCATAGTGAACGGCACTGTCCCTTCTTTGTCTGATAGAATGAAATGAACCAGACTGAAATTCCCTTCTTTGTCTGATAGAATGAAATGAACAGTCAAAATGAACGGCACTGTCCCTTCTTTGTCTGATAGAATGAAATGAACCAGTCATAATGAAAGGCACTGTCCCTTCTTTGTCTGATAGAATGAAATGAACCAGTCATGATGAAAGGCACTGTCCCTTCTTTGTCTGATAGAATGAAACGAACCAGTCATAATGAAAGGCACTGTCCCTTCTTTGTTTGATAGACTGAAATTCTCTTCTTTGTCTGATAGAATGAAATGAACCAGTCATAATGAAAGGCACTGTCCCTTCTTTGTCTGATAGAATGAAACGAGCCAGTCATAATGAAAGGCACTGTCCTGTCTGTGTCTGATAGACTGAAACGAACCAGTCGTAATGAAAGGCACTGCCCCTTGTTTGAGCAGTGGAGGGGCTTTTCCTGCTGGGCAGGTTGAGGCTGATGAGGGCACAAGCATTCCGAAATATTAACTGTATGGCTGTAAAGGGATATGTAGAAGTAGAACTCTGCTTGTGTTGACCTATGACCCTCCGTGTTGAAAAGATCTATAGAACACTGTCAATGTTATGATCCTCCTGTCAAGAGATCTCTAGAACACTGTCATTGTTGACCTATGACCCTCCCTGTTGAAAAGATCTATAGAACACTGTCAACGTTATGATCCTCCCTGTCAAGAGATCTGTAGAACACTGTCATTGTTGACCCTCCCTGTTGAAGAGATCTATAGAACACTGTCAACGTTATGAACCTCCCTGTTGAAGAGATCTGTAGAACACTGTCATTGTTGACTTATGACCCTCCCTGTTGAAGAGATCTGTAGAATACTGTCAGCGTTATGACACTCCCTGTTGAAGAGATCTATAGAACACTGTCATTGTTGACCTATGACCATCCCTGTTGAAGAGGTCTATAGAACACTGTCATTGTTGACCTATGACCATCCCTGTTGAAGAGATCTCTAGAACACTGTCAACGTTATGACCCTCCCTGTTGAAGGGATCTCTAGAACACTGTCATTGTTGACCTATGACCCTCCATGTCGAAGGGATCTCTAGAACACTGTCATTGTTGACCTATGACCCTCCATGTTGAAGGGATCTCTAGAACACTGTCATTGTTGACCTATGACCCTCCATGTCGAAGGGATCTCTAGAACACTGTCATTGTTGACCTATGACCCTCCCTGTTGAAGAGATCTCTGGAACACTGTCATTGTTGACCTATGACCCTCCCTGTTGAAGAGATCTCTGGAACACTGTCAGCGTTATGACCCTCCCTGTTGAAGGGATCTCTAGAACACTGTCATTGTTGACCTATGACCCTCCATGTCGAAGGGATCTCTAGAACACTGTCATTGTTGACCTATGACCCTCCCTGTTGAAGAGATCTCTGGAACACTGTCATTGTTGACATATGACCCTCCCTGTTGAAGAGATCTCTGGAACACTGTCAGCGTTATGACCCTCCCTGTTGAAGGGATCTCTAAAAAACACTGTCATTGTTGACCTATGACCCTCCATGTCGAAGGGATCTCTAGAACACTGTCATTGTTGACCTATGACCCCCCATGTCGAAGGGATCTCTAGAATACTGTCATTGTTGACTTATGACCCTCCCTGTTGAAGCGATTTATAGGACACTGTCGGTGTGTGTTGAAGCTAGCTGAAAAAGATATAGTACTTTGCCAGATGAGTCCAACAGCTAGTGCTTTGCCAGATGAGTCCAATAGTCAGTACTTTGTCAGATAGAGTCCAACAGTTAGTACTTTGCCAGATGGAGTCTAACAGTTAGTGCTTTGTCAGAGGGAGTCCAACAGTTAGTGCTTTGCCAGATGGAGTCCAGCAGTTAGTACTTTGCCAGATAGAGTCCAACAGTTAGTACTTTGTCAAAGGGAGTCCAGCAGTTAGTGCTTTGCCAGAGGGAGTCCAGCAGTTAGTGCTTTGCCAGAGGGAGCCCAACAGTTAGTACTTTGCCAGAGGGAGTCCAACAGTTAGTACTTTGCCAGAGGGAGTCCAACAGTTAGTACTTTGCCAGATGAGTCCAACAGTTTGTGCTTTGACAGAGGGAGTCCAACAGTTAGTACTTTGCCAGAGGGAGTCCAACAGTTAGTGCTTTGCCAGATGAGTCCAACAGTTAGTGCTTTGACAGAGGGAGTCCAACAGTTAGTACTTTGCCAGAGGGAGTCCAACAGTTAGTGCTTTGCCAGAGGGAGTCCAACAGTTAGTGCTTTGTCAGAGGGAGTCCAACAGTTAGTGCTTTGACAGAGGGAGTCCAACAGTTAGTGCTTTGACAGAGGGAGTCCAACAGTTAGTACTTTGACAGAGGGAGTCCAACAGTTAGTGCTTTGCCAGAGGGAGTCCAACAGTTAGTGCTTTGCCAGATGAGTCCAACAGTTAGTGCTTTGTCAGAGGGAGTCCAACAGTTAGTGCTTTGTCAGAGGGAGTCCAACAGTTAGTACTTTGCCAGAGGGAGTCCAACAGTTAGTGCTTTGTCAGAGGAGTCCAACAGTTAGTACTTTGCCAGAGGGAGTCCAGCAGTTGGATTGTTCAGTCCTGTCCTTTGGAAGTGCTGGTTGGAATGTTGTGCAGTGCTGTTTGTTAACCGGGAGAATGAGGATAAGGGAGAAAGTGTCCGAAGTGGTACAGATATTTTGTTTGTGGGATTGTTGTAAGTTTATCAATGTTGATACCTGCAATTTTCTTTTCGGTACTTTTTCAGATGACACATATGATTTTGCCTCAGATGGTGAAAGGTAAGTGTGTGTGTGTGTGTGTGTGTGTGTGTGTGTGTGTGTGTGTGTGTGTGTGTGTGCGTGTGTGTGTGCGTGCGCGCACAATTATGCATGGGTCTGTATCACTATGTATATGATGCTGTGAACATATGGCTGTGTGTGTGTGCATGTGTGTGTGTGTGTGTGTGTGTGTGAGTTTTGCACTACGACAAACTTACCTGTCACACATTCCCACAGCTGTAACACAAGTAAAAATCAAGCACATGGATGATAAGATAAAAACCAAAATGTATTTTTTGAAAAGTTGGATATTTATGTAAACCCTCTCCAACCCTTATTCATAAAAACCTTCTCACCTTCGGAGATACAGCATTTCAAAACAAAAAAATGGAACTAAAGAAGCATCATTTGAACTCATAATTTTGTTGTCACCAACATAATCGTATTCCTCGTGCTATCAATCTTTACACTCACAATTTTGTTGTCGCCAACACAAAAGTGAGCATCATGCTATCAGTCTTTACCCTCTCAATTTTCTTGCTACGAACACAAACATAATTGTCACGCTATCAGCCTTTACACTCACAGTTTTGTTGTTGTCACCAGTGCAGTTTTAAACGTCACATTATCAATCTTGAACTCGCGATTTTGTTGTAGACAAGGCAAATGTGAATGACTCATGATCAAACGACAACTGTGCAATGTCCCCACGAGTCATCAGTCAACCAAACCAAGACTGTGTGATATTCAGCACAGTAGAATATTCATGGGGCACCCCTCTAGTCACTCCATAACCACATTGATATAACGCTTACTGCTATGTCAGTTGAATATATATAGGACAACCCGCAGATTACTTCATAAGGACATCAGTATGACATGTATTACCAGGGCAGAGAATGTTCGTGAGCTGATGCTCTGATCACTATATGCCATCAATAATATAACTGCTATTAACTGGTGATTAGATATTCATGAGCTGACACTGTGATCACTATATGCCATCAATAATATGACTGCTATTAACTGGTAATTTGTTATTCATGAGCTGACACTCTGATCACAACATACTATTAATAATATGGCACTTGTTATTATCATCAGTACCATCATTAAAAGGACACTTATTATCATCATTACCATCATAACATGACACTTATCATCATTAACATGACACTTATAACCATCACACTTCTTCTTATCGTCATTAGCATAACACTTATTACTATCATCGACATGACACTTATTACCATCATTAACAGCACACTTACCATCATTACTAACAGCATACTTATTACCATCATTACTAGCAGCACGCTCATTACCATCATTAACAACAAACTTATTACCATCATTACTTCATTAACAGGACATTTATTATTATTACCATCATTACAAGGACATTTATTATCACCATTAACATTAAACTTAGGACCATCATCAACAGGACATCTATTACCATCATTATCGGGACACTTATCATCATTAACATGACATATTACCATCATTAACTGTACGCTATTACCATCATTAACAGGACATTATTACCATCATTAACAGGACACTATTACCATCATTAACAGGACATTACCATCATTAACATGACACTATTACCATCATTAACAGGGCATTATTACCATCATGAACAGGATACATTTTACCATCAATCACACGACATTTATTATCATCATTAACAGGACACTTATTACCATCATTAACAGGACACTTATTTCCATCATTAACAGGACAGATATCACTATCATTAACAGGACAGAAATTACCATAATTAACAGGGCACTTATTTCCATCATTAACAGGATACTTATTACCATCATTAACAGGACAGATATCACTATCATTAACAGGACAGATTTACCATCATTAACAGGACAGATATCACTATCATTAACAGGACAGACAGATACTGCCATCATTAACAGGACAAATATTACCATCATTAACAGGACAGAAATTGTCATCATTAACAGGACAGAAATTGCCATCATTAACAAGACAGATATTACTATCATTAACAGGACAGATATTACCATCATTAACAGGACACTTATTACAGTCATTTACAGGACACTATTACCATCATTTAACAGCACACTATTACCATCATTAACAGCACACTATTACCATCATTAACAGCACACTATTACCATCATTAACAGCACACTTTGTCACAGATTTTAAGGAGGGGTGCTTGTAAATGGATCTGTCAAATCTGGCTCATGAATATATGAAGGCGTGTAGGTGGTTTGTGTATTCTACGAATTCTTTCTATCACTCACTCATACCACGCTATGACATAACAGCACAAACGGGAAATTAGCAAGGAGCGTACATTTATTAAACAATGAAAAGATGGAAATGACTCTTTAGCACGTGAACAATCCATAAAACATTTATTGACAGAAGTACCTGTCACAGATGAAATATTCGTGACAAGAGTTACTGGCCAACCAATAAAACATTCACAGACAGAAGTACCTGTCAACCCATGAAACATTGACAGACAGAAGTACCTGTCAACCCATGAAACATTGACAGACAGAAGTACCTGTCAACCCATGAAGTATTCAGTGACGGATTTACTGGCCAACCAATAAAACATTCACTGACAGAAGTACCTGTCAACCCATGAAACATTGACTGACAGAAGTACCTATCAGCCGATGAAATATTCAGTGACTTACTGGCCAACCAATAAAACATTCACTGACAGAAGTACCTGTCAACCTATGAAACATTCACTGACAGAAGTATCTGTCAACCCATGAAAAATATTTACTGACAGAAGTACCTGTCAGCCCATGAAACATTCACTGACAGAAGTACCTGTCAACCTATGAAATGTTCAGTGACAGAAGTACCTATCAGCCGATGAAATATTCAGTGACTTACTGGCAAACCAATAAAACATTCACTGACAGAAGTACCTGTCAACCGATGAAACATTCACAGACAGAAGTACCTGTCAACCGACGAAACATTCACAGACAGAAGTACCTGTCAACCGACGAAACATTCACTGACAGAAGTACCTGTCAACCCATGAAACATTCACTGACAGGAAGACAATGGAGCACACAGTTTAACAACTTCAAGGCTACAATGGAGGCAGAAGCAGTGACACAAGCATTTCACTGGCTTTCATCCACAAGCCAATTTCAAGCACAACAAGCCATGACACTGACTGACTCTATGAACCTACTTCAGAAAGTGAAAAGTGGAATGGGAAACCCTGCTTGGAATGAACTAATGTGCAGCCTTCCATTGGAGAGACTCGTATGGATGTACTTCCCTGGACATGCTGGAGTGAAAGGAAATGAGAGAGTAGACACACTGGCTGGCAAGGCAATGATTAGAACTGGATTACAGCTTGGCTGATCTGATGTGATAAGAAAATCTGAAGAATCACTTAAGCAAACAAGAGCAAAGCCACTATACCATAGACCATCTTTCAGATCTGAACATCAAGAGAGGAAGTGGCGGGCTGCACATCCGGACTTAAGGGAAAGAGCGAGAAGCATCACCAGCCAAACACACATTGGAATAATCTCAAGGCCAACACTGCGAAGACTCCTAGAGATTGGGGCAAACTCATACTGGACTTTTCCAATAACAGACACAGATGATCAACACTTGTCAACTGAAGTAACACTTTGAATCTCTCAGGGTCCCCAGCGTATACTGTAGATGTGTGTGCTCTGGTGTGTGTTCATCAGTGGCGTGATGCAGGCTGTTAATTAGAGAGTCCACAGACCTGAGTGTGCAAGCCTTAGTGTGTCACCATCTATGCCACCTTAGTGTGTGAGTGTGTATGTGACAGAGTGAGTGAGTGTGTGTGTGTGTGTATGTGTTGTGTGTGTGTGTGTGTGTGTGTGTCGGGATGTGTGTGAGGGGGGGGGGGAGCTGTTGTTCTTCTTATTGTGTGTGTGCACGTACGCATGTGCGTATATGTTGTATTTGATGTTCTTGTTCTTGTTCTTGATCCTAAGTTATCTTCTGAACACTCATGTACGCAGTCACTACACACACACACACACACACACACACACACACACACACACACACACACACACACACACACAGATATGCGCGCACATACGTGCACATGCACACACACATGTACACACATACACACACAGAGACACAAACGTGTGCACCTACATGTGCTCGCTCCTATGCACACATGTATGCACATGTGTGCATGTGCACATCCGCACCCAGACGTGCACACATAAACGCATACACATAAACGCACATGTGCATACACATACGCACATTCGTACACACACACACGCATGTGCATGCACACACACATGCGCATGCGCACACACATGGGCCCGTTCCCACATATCCATACACACAAGTGTACATTCACTACACACACATACATTAAAAAAGAAAAAAGCCAAAAAAAAAGACACAAGCAATGTTAGGTAGGCACTCAAGGTCTGACCAGCGCGTTGGGCTAATTTGTAGGTCAGACATCTGTTAAGTCGTAGCCATGAGGCCCTCTTCTTCAGTTCTCTCATTTGAGTTGTTAATTCATTTATCCATCAGCTTAAAATCATGCGCTGTGTGGTCTCTCTGTCTGTGTGTCTAATTCAGTGTCATGTTATGATGCTGGGTGTTTCAGACAAAGAGGAGCAGTGGTCAACATGTCGTCTGGTGCCTGTGTGCACATCACCCCTCAAGTCACTGTGTATGCTGCAACCAAGGTAGATCACTGTCTATACCATCAAGGCAGGTCACTGGTCGCTGCTCCTGAAGTCCATGGTCAAGGAGCACACAGTGGGAAAGCTGTGTTGCTAGTCATGCTGGACACACATGCGCACGCACACGCGCACACAAACACACACACACACACACACACACACACACACACACACACACACACACACACACACACACATGCACATGCACACACACACATGCACACTTACACTAGGACACACTGTCGCATACACAAAAACTTACACGATATAAGACATTGAACAGCTCATTCATACACAGGCAAAGTGTGCAAGTGACATGTAGTAATTTAGTAATATTTCATTTGGTATTCTGCTACTGATGTTTAAACAGATTAGTTTTTAGTGCAGACTTGAAAGTCAGGAACAAAGGGGCATGATGTAGATGGAAAGGTAGAGATGGTACATGTGGTTAAAGCTGCCAGAGAAACACTACATTACCAGAAGCTCCAGCATCAATTCTACAGTGGCCAGGAAGGCCAACCAGGATTTACCTGATGAAGTGTATGACTGGATTTGCTCAGCAGACCTTCCAGAATGTGAAACTGTCCAGAGATGATCAAGGAGAGTGACATGAGGCAGTTATAGTTCTCCACTCAGCTCAAATTCATCAAAACAAATGATTCTGATTAAGCTCACTGTTTCATATGAAAGAGACAGAAGAAAGTGATACATCCAAAAGGTGCCGGTACGACCCAGAAAAGAACCATCCTCAGTTGCTGAACAAACCAGCTGGAAGCAGTCCTCACCACTTTTGGAACCCAGCGCTATGTTCACACGGGCTGCAGGCACACGCAGGGCATTCCACTAAGACGTCAAGGGACACAATTGCTCCATGGCAGATGCCATTAAAGAAGCTTGAGGGACTGAGGTTTTCTGAACCAAAGTCCTTGCCATAGAGGTTGGAGCAAGAGGGTGTTGCAGGCTCATCTGCCAGTGTTCCATGAAACAGTTTTCCATGTCAGAAGAGGGCCAGAGTCTTAAAAGGCAGTGACAGAGGCAGCAGAAAGTTAGAGCAGGTGTCTTGACAGTTATGTGGATAAACCTCCCACCATAAGCTTATTTGGGTTTGAGATGCCCAGCCAACCAGAGTTGGAAAGTGACTGTTGAGGTACTGACAGTGCAACAGACATTGCGGTAACAAGCTTCGGCCCACAGCTCCTTGAATCCAGACATTTCCTCATGGCAGAAATACATCTTAGAGTCATGACTTAGATGTACAGAGCCCCATACAGAGTAACAGTTCAGGGCCGAAATACCTGTAAGTGGACAGTGGGGGTGGGGGTGTCTTCTCTGAAGACCTTCTGTCAAGCTCTTCCTAAAGTTTCTTTCTTCTGCTTTTCCTGCCTGTCTTTCTTCAGGGTGTTAATGTCCTTTTCCTGCCTGTCTTTCTTCAGGGTGCTACTGCCCTTTTCCTGCCTGTCTTTCTTCAGGGTGTGTTACTGCCCTTTTCCTGCCTGCCTTTCTTCAGGGTGTGTTACTGCCCTTTTCCTGCCTGCCTTTCTTCAGGGTGTTACTGCCCTTTTCCTGCCTGTCTTTCTTCAGGGTGTTACTGCCCTTTTCCTGCCTGTCTAACCTCAGGGTGTTACTGCCCTTTTCCTGCCTGTCTAACCTCAGGGTGTTACTGCCCTTTCCTGCCTGCCTGTCTAACCTCAGGGTGTTACTGCCCTTTTCCTGCCCTGTCTTTCCTCAGGGTGTTACTGCCCTTTTCCTGCCTGTCTTTCTTTCAGGGTGTTACTGCCCTTTTCCTGCCTGCCTTTCTTCAGGGTGTTACTGCCCTTTTCCTGCCTGCCTTTCTTCAGGGTGTTACTGCCCTTTTCCTGCCTGTCTTTCTTCAGGGTGTTACTGCCCCTTTCCTGCCTGTCTTTCTTCAGGGTGTTACTGCCCTTTTCCTGCCTGTCTTTCCTCAGGGTGTTGCTGCCCTTTTCCTGCCTGTCTTTCCTCAGGGTGTTGCTGCCCTTTTCCTGCCTGTCTTTCTTCAGGGTGTTGCTGCCCTTTTCCTGTCTGTCTAACCTCAGGGTGTTGCTGCCCTTTTCCTGCCTGTCTTTCTTCAGGGTGTTGCTGTCCTTTTCCTGCCTGTCTTTCTTCAGGGTGTTACTGCCCTTTTCCTGCCTGTCTTTCTTCAGGGGTGTTACTGCCCTTTTCCTGCCTGTCTAACCTCAGGGTGTTGCTGCCCTTTTCCTGCCTGTCTTTCTTCAGGGTGTTACTGCCCTTTTCCTGTCTGTCTAACCTCAGGGTGTTGCTGCCCTTTGCCTGCCTGTCTTTCTTCAGGGTGTTACTGCCCTTTTCCTGCCTGTCTTTCTTCAGGGTGTTGCTGCCCTTTTCCTGCCTGTCTTTCTTCAGGGTGTTGCTGTCCTTTTCCTGCCTGTCTTTCTTCAGGGTGTTACTGCCCTTTTCCTGCCTGTGTCTTTCTTCAGGGTGTTACTGCCCTTTTCTGCCTGCCTTTCTTCAGGGTGTTACTGCCCTTTTCCTGCCTGTCTTTCTTCAGGGTGTTACTGCCCTTTTCCTGCCTGTCTAACCTCAGGGTGTTACTGCCCTTTTCCTGCCTGTCTAACCTCAGGGTGTTACTGCCCTTTTCCTGCCTGTCTTTCCTCAGGGTGTTACTGCCCTTTTCCTGCCTGTCTTTCTTCAGGGTGTTACTGCCCTTTTCCTGCCTGTCTTTCTTCAGGGTGTTACTGCCCTTTTCCTGCCTGCCTTTCTTCAGGTGTTACTGCCCTTTTCCTGCCTGTCTTTTCTCAGGGTGTTACTGCCCTTTTCCTGCCTGTCTTTCTTCAGGGTGTTACTGCCCCTTTCCTGCCTGTCTTTCTTCAGGGTGTTACTGCCCTTTTCCTGCCTGTCTTTCCTCAGGGTGTTGCTGCCCTTTTCCTGCCTGTCTTTCTTCAGGGTGTTGCTGCCCTTTTCCTGTCTGTCTAACCTCAGGGTGTTGCTGCCCTTTTTTCCTGCCTGTCTTTCTTCAGGGTGTTACTGCCCTTTTCCTGTCTGTCTAACCAGGGTGTTGCTGCCCTTTTCCTGCCTGTCTTTCTTCAGGGTGTTACTGCCCTTTTCCTGCCTGTCTTTCTTCAGGGTGTTGCTGCCCTTTTCCTGCCTGTCTTTCTTCAGGGTGTTGCTGTCCTTTTCCTGCCTGTCTTTCTTCAGGGTGTTGCTGTGTCCTTTTCCTGCCTGTCTTTCTTCAGGGTGTTACTGCCCTTTTCCTGCCTGTCTTTCTTCAGGGTGTTACTGCCCTTTTCCTGCCTGTCTAACCTCAGGGTGTTGCTGCCCTTTTCCTGCCTGTCTTTCTTCAGGGTGTTACTGCCCTTTTCCTGTCTGTCTAACCTCAGGGTGTTGCTGCCCTTTGCCTGCCTGTCTTTCTTCAGGGTGTTACTGCCCTTTTCCTGCCTGTCTTTCTTCAGGGTGTTGCTGCCCTTTTCCTGCCTGTCTTTCTTCAGGGTGTTGCTGTCCTTTTCCTGCCTGTCTTTCTTCAGGGTGTTACTGCCCTTTTCCTGCCTGTCTTTCTTCAGGGTGTTGCTGCCCTTTTCCTGCCTGTCTTTCTTCAGGGTGTTACTGCCCTTTTCCTGCCTGTCTTTTCTCAGGGTGTTACTGCCCTTTTCCTGCCTGTCTTTTTTCAGGGTGTTGCTGTCCTTTTCCTGCCTGTCTTTCCTCAGGGTGTTGCTGCTGCCCCTTTCCTGCCTGTCTTTTCCTGGAGTATTACTACCTTTTTCCTTTCTGTGTTTTCTCTGGATGTTCAAGTCCTTTTCCTGCCTGTCTTTCCTTTAATGTAGGACAAATGTTTAACAGACAGATTGGTGTTGACCGTCCAGCTTCTGGCTTCCAAGCATTACCTGATGGACACGATGCATTATTAACAGTGTTTCCTGCAATTAGATTAATTCATATGATGTGCTCTTTCACAGGCTTATCTGGGTATTTAGACAATGGGTATGACAACATAGTTACATGATATGTGTTTGACAGCCATACCTGGATTTGAGGACAGTGTGTACATGACATAATTAGCATGCTGGATTTTAACGGGTATCCAGATTTGTGTCAACATGACTTAATGTACATGATGTGTTTCTAACAGGGTACCTGGATTTGAAGGCAGTGTGTATACATGACCTGGTTCATATGATACAGACAGTGTATCTGTATGACCTACTGTACATGATGCATTTCTGACAGGGTTACCTGGATTTCTGGACAGTTTGTGTACATGACCTAATGTACGTGATGTGTTTCTGACAGGGTTACCTGGATTTCTGGACAGTGTGTCAACATGACTTGATGTACATGTGTTTCTAACAGGGTTACCAGGATTTGAGCACAATGTGTTTACATGATCTAATGTGCATGGTGTGTTTCTAAAAGGGTTACCAGGATTTGAGCACAATGTGTTTACATGATCTAATGTGCATGATGTGTTTCTAACAGGGTTACTTGGATTTGAGCACAGTGTGTCTGCATGATCTATTGTACAAGATGTGTTTCTAACAGGATTACCAGATTTGAGCACAGTGTGTCTACATGATCTAATGTGCATGATGTTGTAACAGGATTACCGTACCTGGATTTGAGCACAATGTGTCTACATGATCTAATGTGCATGATGTGTTTCTAACAGGGTTACTTGGATCCGAGGACAGTGTGTCTATATTCACATGATTCAGACAATGTGTTTACAGGACCTGATTCACATGATTCAGACAGTGTGTTTACAGGACCTGATTCACATGATTCAGACAGTGTTTCTACATGACCTGATTCACATGGTTCAGACAGTGTGTCTGACCTAATGAATATGATGCACTCTTTCATAGGCGTACCTGGATTACTTTTCACGGGCACTGGAGTTTTGAGTACAAGGATGAGGGGATAGTGGTGCAGTGTCTGCTCCCCTTCTACGTGTCCACCCGCATGACCCGCTACAGTGAGACCCTGTCCAGGACCAGTCTCTCTTCATCCCCTCTGCCGCCACCTTCGCTCGCAGTGCTGTCAGCACGCTGGGACACTCCTCATACACCACCGGCTACCTCCCGCACACCTTGCTGGTCAGTCATCATCAGAATAATGGACTGACCCGGCCCTGTCCTAACACTAACCTTAACACCAACATTCACACGTCATACACTACCTTCCAAACACCTTGCTGGTCAGTCATCATCAGAATAATGGACTGACCCGACCCTGTCCTAACACTAACCTTAACACTAACATTCATGTCATACACTACCATCCTAACACCTTGCTGGTCAGTCATCATCAGAATAATGGATTGACCCGGCCCTGTCCTAACACTAACCTTAACACTAACATTCACACATCATACACTACCTTCCTAACACCTTGCTGGTCAGTCATCATCAGAATAATGGATTGACCCGACCCTGTCCTAACACTAGCCTAAACACTAACATTCACACGTCATACACTACCTTCCTAACACCTTGCTTGTCAGTCATCATCAGAATAATGGACTGATCCGACCCTGTCCTAACACTAACCTTAACACTAACATTCACAAGTCATACACTACGGGACAAACAAATTACATGACAAAACACAACACATTTCAACCTCTTAGGCCTTCTTCAGGCGACTTTAACAACATTCAGGACAATGAAAATGAGAGAGAGCAGTCACTTATCTTCACAAATTCTTGCGCTGAATCTGAGAAGAAAAGTGATTGCTCGTTCTTCGCAGTTCTAGGGCAGAATTTGAGAAGAAAAGTGATTGTATGTTCTTTGCAGTTCTAGGGCAGAATTTGAGAAGAAAAGTGATTGTATGGTCTTCGCAGTCCTAGGGCACAATTTGAGAAGAAAAGTGATTGCTCGTTCTTCATTTTCATGGTCCTGAATGTTGCTTATCATGTCTGAAGAAGACCTAAGAGGTTGAAACACATCGTGTTTTGTCTTGTAGTTTGTTCTGCCCCTGTTATCTGACGGATTTACTTTATATTCCTTTTAAACATTGTATCAATTTCTGCCTGAAGTCACCTCACTTTGAAACTGATCTGATCAAGTTATCATTTTTTTTTAAATTCGAATAAAGCAACTGCATTTACCACATGCCACAAAGCGAAGCAAGCATTTCTAAATTTGCAGTGTTTTTTTCTAGCTGCGGTGAAGTTTTCCACTTTGTATTCTTTAGCAATGACAAACAAGAAAGCTTCCATAAGTCAGAAAAAAGCAGTGGGAAGGATGAAAGAAGCAGAGGCAATAAAGGTCTGTTGAACAAGTCTAGATTTCCTTTCTTATGAAATGATGTAATCTGGGACTGATACAGATTTTCTTTTCTGAAGAAATTATGTTATCTGGATTGATTACTGAACAAATAATGTAATCTGGATTGATGTATATTTCCTTTACTGTACAAGTAACGCAATCTGGATTGATGTAGATTTCCTTTACTGTACAAGTAAAGCAATCTGAATTGATGTAGGTTTCCTTTACTGTACAAGTAATGTAATCTGGATTGATGTAGGTTTCCTTCACTGTACAGTAATGTAATCTGGATTGATGTAGGTTTCCTTTACTGTACAAGTAATGTAATCTGGATTGATGTAGATTTGGCAGCATTGTGAGGCAGAATAATTGGTTCAAAAGCTATTGTCATCCATCTTGGAGCATATACCAGAAGCAAACACATCACAATGTGGCCCGCACAGCATTGAAAGGTTACTCTGTGATAATGGGCTATCACATGGCACGCTTCGGTTTCCTTGACTGTGATTGATGTTCGCTCTAGAAATATGGTAATGCTCAATCCGCTATAGCGGATGTCAGAGAGAAGGTGTTGTGCATGGGACATCCGCTATAACAGACGTCAAAGTGGTGTGAGTTAAGATTGTTAAAGACTAGAGCAAACAAAAGCCAAATAAAGTCAGCGCATTCAGGACAAAGATGGCAACTGTCTGACAGGCAGAAGGTGGACTGAACCCCAAACTCAACAACAAAGAACAGGAGATCCGAGTGTGTTTGTTCTGTGTGCTCTCTGCTGTCATATCTGCTCAGCGATTTGGTGTGGTAAGCAGCATTCTTTAAGAGTTATGGGCATGTATTTGTTTTCTTCTTGGAGCAAAAGTTACACTACTTTTTTGTTGTTTTTATGTCCCTGAGTGATTATTCATCCCATGTGGACACACAGACATTAGGATAATAAATGGCTTATGCTGTGCAGCGCTGGGTGTCCCTGATGTGCCCTGAGTGGTTATGGAAACGAGTGGCCTCACGATTGAATGCGGCCTTGCGACACCACCAGGCAAAGGTCAGACAGCAGCGCCACCGTGCCATGCCCAGCAGTATCAGCGCTCAGTCTTTATCTGAGGGACAGACAGAGTAGCTGACAGCAGAACCATTGTGCCCTGTCGGGCAGTATCAGTGCTCAGTCTGTATCCGAGGGATAGGTGGAATGGTCTTTTGGCTGCTGGTCTGACCCTGCATTATATTGTGTGGTGCATTGTGTGAGCACAGTAAGGATGATGTGATGTGGATTGTCTGGTGTACTCTACATTATGTTTTGTGGTGCTTTGTGTGTTCACAGTAAGGATGACATGATGTGGATTGTCCTGTCTGATCCTACAGTAAGGTGTGTCTTACATTGTGTGTTCACAGTAAGGATGACATGATGTGGATTGTCCTGTCTGATTCTACAGTACGGTGTGTCTTACATTGTGTGTTCACAGTAAGGATTACATGATGTGGATTGTCCTGTCTAATCACTAGCTGTGGTCATCAGTGTCATGAGTGTTTAGCTGTTAACCTTTCCTGTACGTCACCTGAACTTTTTTGTGTGTTGTACGTTGTGGGTGTGCCGTAACCCATGCTTTCAGTGAAGGAGCAACATGCTACTGTAGGGCATGGGTATACTGCAACCCTGGGTGGCCGAAAAGGATGTTGACCCCTTCCCGTACATCGTGGGTGTGTAGCAACCCTTGGTATCAGCATAGGAAACAGAACTGTCGTCATGCGCCAGGCACAGTAACCCATGGTTTCTATGAACGCGCAGTGCCTTCCCGTACACCGTGAGTGTGCAATAACCCATGGTTTATACTAAAAACCAACATGCTGTGCTACTTCATGGACCTTACCATATTGCGATGGGTGTAATGTAACCTCGCTTTTCCTAGGAAGATTTCCATTAGTTGTGGTTGTACAGTAAATCGTGCATTCTGAAAGGAGCAATGACTTTCGCTCATCAAAGCTTACAGCAAGATTGTATGCTAGTAAGTGATGTACGGTAGTGAGATTGTTCATGCTTTTCAAACCTTGAAATATCTCTCTCTCTCTCTCTCTCTCTCTCTCTCTCTCTCTCTCTCTCTCTCTCTCTCTCTGATGTGCAATGCAGTATTGAGTAATTCTAAATCACATCTCACTGGCACAGCTGATAGCTATTTATAATCAAGTACATTGCTTTGACAGTATATAATTTTTTACTTGAACAAAGGGTGCAGAAGTAAGCCAACCCAATGAGGATAAGAACAACATGGTTCGCTTGTCAGTTTCCTTTTACGCTGTTTCATGTTCAAACTAATTAGGCTGTTGGTATTTATCTAAACCAGCAAAGTAGCTTTCAGATTTTTTTCACACAAACATGTTGATTCTTTGCGGAAGTGATTATTTCCTAAGTAATAGTAGGCCTAAATGGTATGCAAAGAAAACTTACCAGACACTTGTAGGGAATGATCCAAAAACAAAGAGACGCAAAGGTTGCAAGTGAAGCTATGGCGTGCTGGGTTTATTCTATGTGAGTATGGGTGTGTGTCACGACTTTTTGTTGTGTGATGCAGCAAGGTGGAAATGTGTAACTCAATTCTTGCCACACATCCTGCACACACAAATCAGAATCTTCAAAGAAATATAATTTAAAGGAAGAAATCAACAGGTGGTGGTATGATGATGTGTGACGATGTGCGTTATAGAACAACGCTCAAAACAAACAATATTCGTAGAGTTCCAATGGGAAAAAGAAACAGGGAAAAAGTTCAGACTAGAGGGGTGTAGATGCTTCACGAATGACGTTGATGTAAACTTAGCTGTTGTTCTCTTTCATCATTGTTGGTGTGGTCGTTGTAGATTATGGATTTGATGCCCAACCCCCCCCTCCTTCACGAATTTGCAGGACGTGGTTGATGAGGTTACGTGATGATGATGATGGGTTAATAGAAGTTGAAGACCCCAAAAAAAAAACAATAAAGAAAAAAACCTGGAGGACAGACAGACAGTTTCTCAGAAATCTCATCACGACTGTACGTCTGCTCTTGTCCATCACACACCCCCATCCAACCCCATTACAATAGCACTATCTTAGCTAACTTCTGTACACACTCTTGAAGTCTCTTTATTTAAACAGAATAGCATCAATGAAGAAAAGCTTATGAAGTTCGTTCTTTACTTGATAATTTTTACTACATTAATCTTACTCCATTATTTTTGTTAGAGAAGATCATCTTACTCCATTATTTGTTAGAGAAGATCATCTCACTTTACCAACTTCTATTGCACAAATATGATTCATTGCAAGTTGGATAACCTGTGGAGGAAATTGATTAGAACATTTCACGACACAGATGGAGATGTGGGTGAACGAAGATGGTGATGACATATCACGATGTCCGGGCAACGAGCATGCTCCGCCATCATGATCACGAAATGTCACAAAATAACTGATAGCACATCCAACGGCTTGAATATGAATAAGCTTCTGTATGTTGATGATAGTCATGTAGAGATTTACATTCCAAGCAAATCGCATGAATAAAGAATAAGAATTATGCTGATTTAACGAACATCAATTCCAAGTTACAAAAATAAATCTCTCAACACATTAACAACCTATAAATAAGTCTAGCCTACACATCCAAACATCGCCTACCTCAGGCAATCTCCCCGAAATGGTTGTGGAATTCTGGCTGGTGCTGCCGCTCTGGCCCACACCAACCCCAGCAATGGTACGTCCAGCCTCCAGTCCCTTCTGTGCTGGATCACACAAATGGCCCAGCTCCCCTTGGTCTGCGGCTGTCTCTTGCTCTTCACCGGATTACTGAACCATTTCTCCACAGCTAGCATGCTGTAGCCTTCCTCAGTTTCAGATCTTCCTCTAATCTGCGTCAAACGCGCTGGATCGTTTGCAGTGTTTGATCTTCTTGCTGTCACCTTTCAATGCCTGCTGCCCGTTGTTCCCGATCTTGCCGAAGATCAGTGTTGCTCGATGACATTGAATGTCAAGTTTAGTTGTCAACGACAAAGGCAGTTCATTGGTCAACGGTAACATGTGATTTTACTTGGAGATATCCGCCAATAAACCATGGATACAAGGGACATAACAATGAACGAAACTTACGTATTTGTTAAAGACGTCACAAATATATTTTTTGTTCTATTTGTTTATGAGCTTGTTCCGTGACAGTGTGCTCACACCCACGACGTACTGAGACCTTTTTTGTTTCTATACTGGTTTGTTTACAGACAGACAAATTTCAGTGGATATGTAAAACAGGTTTTTTATGACAAAATCATGAATTGATGTTTGGGTCATTGTCTGATGTCGTGTTTGAGAAATGGGATTTTGGGTCATTGTCTAATGTCATGGTTGAGAAATGGGATGTTTGAGTCATTGTCTGATGTTGTGTTTCAAAAATGGTATGTTTTGGTCATTGTCTAATGTTGTGTTTGAGAAACGGGATGTTTGGGTCATTGTTTGATGCTGTGTTTCAGAAACGGGATGTTTAGGTCATTGTCTGCTGTTGTGTTTGAGAAACGGGATGTTTGGGTCAATGTCTGAAGTTGTGTTTCAAAAATGAGATGTTTGGGTCATTGTCTGATCTTGTGTTCGATAAATGGGATGTTTGGGTCATTGTCTAATGCTGTGTTTGAAAACGGATGTTTGGGTCATTGTCTAATGTTGTGTTTGAGAAACGGGATGCTTGGTTCATTGTCTGACGTGTGTCAGAAACAGGATGTTCGGGGGTTGTTGTATCTTGCATGTTAGAAACAGGATGTTTAGATCATTGCCTGTTATTGTGTGTCAGAAATTTGTTTTGGTCATTTTCTGCTGTCGAGATTCTAGACTTTTTCAACTTTGACTTAAAGAAAAGGAATAAAAGTACATCATATCTAGAGAGACTTGCAACATGTTGGTAGAAAGAGCACCATTTGTAGATAGATAGAAATATGCTGGTAGAATTTGGAGAGATGTATATTGCTTGGAGGTATAATTGTTATGTCCATTCACATCTATCGAAGTAAGAAATGTGAATTATGAGAGCTATGTACACTCTGTTTTTTGACAGAAGTAAGAAATATGATTTATTTATTGGTATGACTGTTGTATTAGTTTTGGGGGTTTTTTTGCCCATAAGTGATAGAAAGATCCATGAAGTAATGTACAGGAGTGAATGAAGTCATGTTGATGGCCCCAAGAATCAGTGTCTGTCACTGTGTCTGCTGAAGATGATCACAGGGTCACAATGAACATCACACACTGTTCTGTTGTCTTATTACCATTGAAGTTCTTCACGCACATAAACATTACACATTGTTGTCTTATTACCATTGAAATTTTTCATGCAGATGAACATCACACACTGGAGCCTTTCATTGCTGTCAGTGGTATTGTGTTTTCAAATTAACATCATACTTTGGACTGTTGCTTAACTGTCAGTGAAGTTCTGAGCTAAATGAACATCCACTTTGATTCACTGCTTGATGTCTGTGAAGTTTTGAATGAAAATGAACGTCACACACTTGACAATTGCTTGACAGCAAAATTTTGTATGAAAATGAACATCACACTCTTGACAATGGCGTGACTGTCTGAAATTTTGTATGAAAATGAACATCACACTCTTGACAATTGCTTGACTGTGAAATTTTGTATGAAAATGAACATCACGCACTTGACAATGGCTTGACTGTCTGTGAAATTCTGTATGAAAAAAATTTACATCACACACTTGAAATTGGCTTGACTGTATATGAAATTTTGTATGAAAATGTACATCACACACTTTACAATGGCTTTGAATATCTGAAATTTTGTATGAAAATAAACATCACACACTTGACAATCGCTTGACTGTCAGTGAAATTTTGTATGGAAATGAACCTCACACACTTGACAGAGGTTTGACTGTCTATGAAATTTTGTATGAAAATGAGTCTCACACACTTGACAGAGGCTTGACTGTCTATGAAATTTTGTATGAAAATGAACCTCACACACTTGACAGTGGCTTGACTATCTGTGAAATTTTGTATGAAAATGAACATCACACACTTGAAATTGGCTTGTGTAGAAAATGAGCTTCTCACAGTGGATTGTTGATTGATTGTTGTCAGTCAAGGTGTGTAGTAGTAAATGAACATGACACCTGGGACTGTGGCCTGTGAAGTACTGTAGTAAAATGAACATGACACCTGGGACTGTGGCCTGTGAAGTACTGTAGTAAAATGAACATGACACCTGGGACTGTGGCCTGTGAAGTACTGTAGTAAAATGAACATGACACCTGGGACTGTTGCCTGTGAAGTGCTGTGGTAAAACAAACATCACATCTTGGGCCGCTGCTGGAGTATTGTCAACAAAGTTCAGTGGAATTGAATGGAGTGTGATAGACTTGAAGTAAGCTGTTGTCAATGGTTCCATTGGTTTCAGTTGATACTTTTATTTTTTTAATTTTTTTTTTTTAAAGGGGTGTATTGCACAACAACATTTTATTACATTGAAACCTTTGTAACATGCAGCAGAGAAGAAAATGTGAATAAAATTTTATTGCAGATTTATGTTGTTGTAGCCTATGTGTTGTTTGTTTCTAAATGAATTGACTGGAATTAATGTGTGGTTCACAATCATTTCTACACTGAATCATTTGTCAAGACACTTTCTCTTTAGCGTAGTATATTCTTCACCGAAACTGAGTATTATGCAACTTGTGTTCTTTCTCTCTGTGTAAATTTTTCACTTACTATCCGAATTGTGTAGCTTTCTTCTCTTCGTAATAACTCTTTATTGAGTAAGGGTACTGTAACTTTCTTCCCTTCATAGTATTTGTTGTTTTTTTTTTTATTGAATCCCTGTTTTCTGTGACTTTATTGTCTTCTTAGCAGTTCATTGAATCTTTGCATTCTGTAACTTTCTTGTCTTTATGGTAACTCTTTACTGAATTTCTAAACTGTTATGACCTTCTCCCTATGGTAAATTCCTTGTTCAATCCTAGTATTATGTAACTTTTTTCTCTTGAATATCTGTATTGTTTCACTTTCTTCTGAACATAGTGAGTCTTAAATGGCTCCATTAACAGTGTTGCATTCTTCTCGCTTTAATGAATCTTTTTTGAATCCCTGTATTGTTTCACTTTCTTCACACCACAGTACATCTTTATTGAATCCTTATATGACGTGGCTTTCTTCTCTTCATAGTAATTCTTTAATGAATCTCTGTTTCATGTCACTTTCTTCTCTTCATGGTAATTCGTTAATGGATCCCTGTTTCTGATCACTTTCAAACAGGGGAAAGAGAAATCATTGAGGACATTATACCAACAAACCAGGGGGGACACAAGCCATCCGGAACATTATACCAACAAACCAGGGGAAAAGAAATCATCGGGGACATTATACCAACAAACCAGGGGGAAAGAAATCATCGGGGACATTATACCAACAAACCAGGGGAAAGAAATCATCGGGGACATTATGCCAACAAACCAGGGGGAAAGAAATCATCAGGGACATTATGCCAACAAACCAGGGGGAAACACAAGCCATCCAGGACATCATACCAACAAACCAGGGGGAAAGAAATCATCGGGGACATTATACCAACAAACCAGGGAAGTAGAAACCACAGGGACAATAGTATTAGTAGTAGTGTGTTGTTGTTGTTATTATCATTATTATTATGATTACTTTTATATTGCCTATCCTCAGCAGACCAAGCTCTAAGCGCTCTACAATCCACATTCTCGTTTACACAACAGGCTGACTACCTGGGTAGAGCCCACTGAAGAGCTGCCTGCTGCCGTTTCATTCATTACCCGAGTCATCCAGTCAATATCATATACTATCTTTCACTCAATTTCCCTACTTCCTTCATTCTTTCCATTTCTCATGCAGGGTGCATGCTATATGTGACATGTCATCCATAACACTGGCCAAACTGGCCTCTTCCGAAAGTTGATGTGATTTTAAGTGTGTGCAAGATGTTAGGCAAGCGTTCACACACTGAACCTCGGTTTATAGTCTCATTCAAAGGACTTTTGGGAAATGGAGTCAGAACCAATGCTAACTCTTAGGGAAAAATCCCCTTGTACTGAAATGCCCCAGCAGAGATTCGAATCTGCAACCCCAGGATCACTGTGATTAAGAGTCCCACACTCTACCAAGTGAGCTATTCCAGCGCCCAACAAACAGGGGAAAACAGAAACCATCAGGGATATATGCCAACAAACAGGGAAAACAAAACCATTGGGGACATTACACCAACAAGCAGGGATACTGAAACCATCAGGGACATTATACCAACAAACAGGGGGAAAGAGAAACCATCAGGGATATTATACTAACAAACAGGGAAACAGAAACCATCGGGGACATTATAACAACAAACAGGGGGAAAGATAAACCCATCAGGGATATTATACCAACAAACAGGGAAACAGAAACCATCGGGAACATCATGCCAACAAACAGGGAAACAGAAACCATCGGGGACATTATAACAACAAACAGGGGAAAGATAAACCCATCAGGGATATTATACCAACAAACAGGGAAACAAAAACCATTGGGGACATTATACCAACAAAACAAGGGAAACAGAAACTGTCGGGGACATTATATCAACAAAAAGGGGGAAACACAAAAACCATCGGGGACATTATGCCGACAAACAGGTGAAAAGAGAAACCATCAGGGACATTATGCCAACAAACAGGGGGAAACAGAAACCATTGGGGACATTATACCAACAAACAGGGAAACAGAGAACCATCGGGGACATCATGCCAACAAACAGGGGGAAACAGAAACCATCGGGGACATTATGCCAACAAACAGGGAAACGGAAAACCATCAGGACATTATGCCAACAAACAGGAAACGGAAACCATCAGGGACATTATGCCAACAAACAGGGAAACGGAAACCATCAGGGACATTATGCCAACAAACAGGGAAACGGAAACCATCAGGACATTATGCCAACAAACAGGGAAACGGAAACCATCGAGGACAGCACAGCAAGCCAGGGCGCAAAAACCAAATGGGAAAGCGCGACCAGCCACGATAATGACAACATGGCCAGGACAATTATGACATGCTCACGACAATGACGACATGGCCCATGACAATGACGACATGGCCACGACAGTGACGACATGGCCACAATGACGACATGGCCATGACAATGACGACATGGCCACGGGCAATGACGACATGGCCACAGATGATTTCAACAATGGCCACGACAATGAGGACATGGCCACGACAATGACGACATGGCCACGGCAATGACGACATGGCCACTTCAATGACGACATGGCCACTACAATGACGAAATAGCTACGACAATGACGACACGGCCACGACAGTGACGACATGACCACAGACAATAATCACATGACCACAGTCAAAGACGAAATGGCCACTCCAATGACGACACGGCAACTACAATGACGACATAGCCACGACAATGACGACATGGCCACTTCAATGACCACATGGCCACAACAATGACGACATGGCCACAGACAATGACGACATGGCCACAGACAATAGTCACATGACCACAGACAATGACGAAATGGCCACTGATAACGACGACGCGGCCACAGACCAGGACAGCATGGCCATAGACCACATGGCCACAGACCAGGACAGCATGGCCACAAGCCAGGACAGCATGGCCACATACCAGGACGGCATGGCCACTCAGCAAAGCTGAGAACAATAAGGGAACTCCATAGCTGACTGGGAACTTGTCGACCCCATCGCTGAAAGCAGGCACTCAACCCTGCCTAGCACACAGAGCACACGACGTGTTATAATGAGGTCACCACTCGGTAGCATGGAAGAAAGCCAGATTTCACACATGCCGTTTGAAGACAACCTTCATTTCAACGAGATAGACTGCTTGATGAAGCAACATCATTTTTTTCTTCCTGGACTTTTTGTCGAGTTGGCTTTTGTTTCAAAATCTGCTTGTAAAAGTTGATCGGTCTGTATCAGTTGCTTTAAACACACACACACACACACACACACACACACACACACACACACACACACACACACACATTTGGATGGTCTAAATCATTTTCGAAAGTAAAATATGACAGGATCTGTTAAGAAAAAAATGGGTATCTATAAAAAGCAGATTTACGAAACACAAACAACAACAACAATAATAACAACAATGACAACCAGCCGCCGTGGCGAAGTGGTTAGCGTCGCGGACTCCCGGTTGGGAGGTCGTGGGTTCGAATCCCATCAGAAGTCATGAGGGTTTTTTCTGCCCCGACCGGCTCCTACTCAGAGTTGAGTTTGCTGCGGGCTCAGTTGGGAAGACTGGGACCACACAGTCGAGTTTCATCCACTTAATGGATACGTTTCTGAGAGTGTCGCTCCATTTCCTGACCAACACTGCAGGTGCCTGTATCTCTCGGGCCTGGTTGACGCCGGGATATGTTATGAAAGGAAGAGTAGAGTACAGCCCTGTCATGTAGTCTCAGACCGAAATGGAAATCCGTAGCATCATCTTAATCATCCTCATTCTCATCGATCAGCAAAAAAAAAGGTCTCAAATTCTGTGGCCCTTCATGCCCTGCTCTCATGGTGACCTCAATTTCGATGTCCTCTCCACGTCTGTGGCCTTGGTTTGGTTCCGTCGGGGGGTCACCGGGGTCATGGGGGCTATCATTGGACGGACGTGGTGGCGCCCTCCGGAGGGAGAGCTCACTCGCGCCGGCTCCGCGACTAAGCAATTATTGTCGTCAGTAGGGGGCTTAGTAGGTGGTGTCCTGCGTATGTTAGAACACCACTGAAGTGACTCGGCAGCAGTGCTCCTCCGGTGGGTTGCCTCTTGACGACTCGACATTGACTGCTCCTGTGGATTGCCGGTGCCGGGGCTGCGGCGGGGCCGACCGGGCTGTGGCTGTGGACGGGTGTGTCGGAATGAGCGGCGGGTGCACTGCCTCTGAGGTGGCGCAGAGGTTGGACAAAAAAAAAAAAAAAAAAAAAAAAAAAAAAAGAACATCAACAACACGCGCGCGCGCGCGCGCGCGCGCGCGCGTGAACACGCACAACAAACACGTGTGCGCATGCTACGCATGCACACGCGCGCGAACACACACACACGCGCGCGCGCGCGCACACACACACACACACACACACACTGTGGAAGGAAAACGCGTGACGCGGCAGTCCTGCTCAGTACGTGCTGCATGCCAATAAATGGCAATACAATCGTAATCGACGCCACTCGTTTCCACACAGTTTTTGTTCTCCCCTCCAGTCTCTCTCGTCGTTTTGAAGAAACGAAGCCCATGGACATGTGGCGTTCACTGGACTCGAGTTACGTCGGTCGTGTCATCCTGTGTGGTTGTCTTGCATCAGTCAGCTCCTTCTGTGTTACTGTAGACGTAACTCCTGTGCTCCTTTGGATGTTTTTTATCTCATTCCGATTACTGCAGACTGTGTACGTAGAACATGTGTGATGAACGTTATTCTGTGTTACGTAGGATATGGGTGATGAACTTTATTCTGTGTTACGTAGGACATATGTGATGAACTTTATTCTCTATTGATTTGGGACATGTGTGTGATGAATTTCATCCTGTGTTACCTAGGACATGTGTGATGAACTTCATTCTGTGTTACCTAGGACATGTGTGATGAACTTCATTCTGCGTTACTTAGGACATGTGTAATGAACTTCATTCTTTGTCACTTTTTTGTCAGTGTTTTTTTTTTTCAGGCAGGTTTGATGAACTGTATTCTACGAATTCCTTTGACATGTGTCATTTCATGTTCAGTGCCTCTGTACACACACATATGATCAGGGTCGTCGTCTTCAGACATCCTAGGACTTGCCACAGTCCTCAGTTCTCAGTGTTTCTGTAGACTGGATTAACTTCATTCTCATTTCTTTAGAGGTGTGTGATTCATTTCATTCTCACCTTCATTCATTCTCATTTCTTTGGACGTGTCTGGTTAGGTTGATTCTCAGCATTTCTGTAGACGTGTGGAATAAACTTTTTTCTCAGTGTTTCTGTAGACCTGGTTTCTATAGATATGCATGATTAACTTCATTCTTAGTGTTATGCATGGTTGATTTCATTCTTAGTGTTATGCATGGCGAACTTCATTCTCAGTGTTTCAACAGGCATGGGTTCTATAGATATGCATGATTAACTTCATGCTCAATGTTTCAACAGGCATGGGTTCTATAGATATGCATGATTAACTTCTTTCTCAGTGTTTCTGTAGAATGGCTTTTATCGATATGCATAATTACCTTCATTGTTAGTATTATGCACGATTACCTTCATTCTTAGTAGTATGCATGATTACCTTCATTCTTAGTATTATGCATGATTACCTTCATTCTTAGTATTATGCATGATTACCTTCACTGTTAGCATTATGCACGATTACCTTCATTCTTAGTATTATGCACAATTACCTTTATTCTTAGTGTTATGCTTGATTACTTTCATTCTCAGCATTATGCATAATCATCTTCATTCTTAGTGTTCTGCATGATCATCTTCATTCTTAGCGTTATGCATGATTACCTTCATACTTAGTGTGTGCACACCTGGTTTCAGTAGATATGCATGATTAACTTCATTCTCAGTCTTCTTTTAGACGTGTGTTTGGACCTAATTTTATCTGCTTCATCAAACGTACATGATTCACTTCAGCCTCGGTTTTTCTCTTGACGTGTGTGATTGGCGTCATTCTCGGCGTCTGTACGCAAAGCCCCAATTCTGCAAAACATCACGATAGTGAATGGACGCCATATTTAGACATTTGTCACTGTTTCTAACAGCACGATAGGAAATGGACGCCAAATTTGGACATTTTGTCACCGTTTCTAACAGCACGATAGGGAATGGACGCCAAATTTGGACATTTTGTCAGTTTCTAACAGCACGATAGAGAATGGACGCCAAATTTGGACATTTTTGTCACCGTTTCTAACAGCACGATAGGGAATGGACGCCAAATTTGGACATTTTGTCACCGTTTCTCCCCCGCTAGAACGATGGGATTTTCACAGTATTGATCTCAAGGAATTAGAGACGTGCCTACCTTTCATTTGATGAGCACATTTTATGGACACTCCACCATGTGGTAAAGACAGAGAGGAGTGTCTCTGACCGCAGACCTAGACTTTCTGTGTCTGTGTCAGTCGTATGTGGCCATGGCTCCATTGGAGGTCGGAGGTGGACAGCTGTTGACAGCTCAGTGCCTGGCTCACTGCGTCATGTGTGTGGCCATGGTTCAGGGGGAGGATGGAGGTGGGCAGTGTGTGACCGCTCAGTGCCTGGCTCACTAACTGTCCTCCGTGCTGATGGAGACTTGTGCGAGGCGTGTCTCCTGTCTGCTGATGCTGTTCGTCATGCTGACCAAGGTAAATGTGTATTCAAAATCGTTGTGTGTGTGTGTGTGTGTGTGTGTGTGTGTGTGTGTGTGTGTGTGTGTGTGTGTGTGTGTGTGTGTGTGCCCGTGTACCTGTGTGCGTGCGTGTGTGTGTGTGTGTGTGTGTGTGTGTGTGTGTGTGTGTGTGTGTGTGTGTGTGGATGGGTGGGGTGGGAGGATGTGGGATGGAAGATGGGTGTGATCGCAAGTGCGCAAGCCCTTCGTCCTTATTTCTGTCTTTTCTTTCATTCACAGCTCCCTCGCTACATCTCTCTCTCTCTCTCTCTCTCTCTCTCTCTCTCTCTCTCTCTCTCTCTCTCTCTCTCTCTCTCTCTCTCTTGCTGAAAGACAATCAGTCACTCTGGATTGTCATATTACTCTCCTACGTAAATCTGTAAAACATTGGACTTCAAATTCATCGTTCCCGAATGCATGACATTCAGCCAATTCTCCAGCGTGTTGAAGACATTCTCATTATGTCTTCCTTTCCAAATCAGCTCTGCTTCAGCTTAAGTCAGGTCTTTGAGGCATACTGATAAACTAAATTATGGTTGCATTAACTAAGCAGCAGCGTACACGATGTACAAAAAACAATGGTTTTGTTTACAGGGTCAGTAGTAGTTTCACGATGTACAGATCAACCTCTCTCTCTCTCTCTCTCTCTCTCTCTCTCTCTCTCTCTCTCTCTCTCTATGTTCTCTCTCTCTCTCTCTCTCTCTCTCTCTCTCTCTCTCTCTCTCTCTCTCTCTCTCCTCTCTCTGTCTGTCTGTGTCTGTGTCTGTGTGTGTGTGTGTGTGTGTGTGTGTGTGTGTGTGTGTGTGTGTGTTTGCATTATACCTCTTTCCACCTTTAGGCCTATCTTAGCCTGCAGTTTTTCAATATAGATCTATCTTTCAGTATCATCTTTTTTTCATTTATCATACACATACATTATTTCTTTGTTGATTCGTGAGACAACATTTATTTGTTTTTCGTCTGGCCAACTTTTTTTTCTGTATTGCTCCATGTATATTTTTCACGCCATTAGGGCGCAGTTTCCTATGCTGATCCATGTTCTAGTATTCATTTTTTTTTCTTGGTTGTTCAGTTTTCTATGTTGATCCATGTTTCATTATTTTTGTCCTTTATTGGTTGTTCAGTTTTCTATGTTGATCCATGTTTTAGTATTCATTTTTTTCCTTTATTGTTCAGTTTCCTATGTTGATCCATGTTTTAGTATTCATGTTTTTCCTTTACTGGTTGTTCAGTTTTCTATGTTCTTCCATGTTTTAGTATCTTTTTTCCCCTTTTATTGGTTTTTTCAGTTTTCTATGTTGATCCATGTTTTAGTATTCATTTTTTCCTTTATTGATTGTCAGTTTTCTATGTTGATCCATATTTTAGTTTTGATGATTGTACAATTTTTTCTAGTCTGTTCATGTTTTAGCCTTCTTTCGGTGTTCAGTCATACTTCCAGTTTTCTGGCTGTTCGATTTGTGTGTGTGTGTTCTGTTCCTTTACGCTCTTTAGTCAAGGATGCTTGTATCACCAATTCCATAGAAACACAGTTCTTCGCTGCCATGTAGTTGAGACACGAATGTCCCTGCGCGCAGAGTTGGGTCAAAAGTGCAGCAAGCTGCTTTCCGTGAGTGCGGTATTGTCAGAGTGTAACCATGGAAACAGTCTTAGACTGGACCTGTGGATAGAAGGCAAGGGCAAGAAGCATGGATTGCCCGAACAACGTGACATTCGACCTGTGGTCTGTAGCCAAGGACAACTGAGGGCGCAAGGCAACCGATTGTCCAAACAAAGTGTTAGTGGATCCATTTTCTTCACCTTCCTCTCATCTTTCCTTTCTCTGCCCATCTTCTACTCTCTCTCTCCGTGTCGTGGCGGTGGTTGTGGTTCCTGTTTTGAAGTGTACACAGTTCCGTTCACACCTGGCAGTGTTAGTGCTGTGAGCGTCGTCAGTTGACCCAAAGGCAAGGTGTGAAAGAGGCTTTAGTAGACCGTAATACTGTATCTTTAATGGGTGTTTTGAGCCTTTTTTTCACACTGCTGAGTCTTTAGTTGAATCAAATGACAAAATACTAAATCTCTCGCAGTCATGCTTTCTCCCACGGTTAAAGGACTGTCAATAGTTTTTTTTTTATCTGCTTTAAACAAAACGCACATGCCTGTTTAACGAAGCACATTCGATGCAAGATTTATAGGAAATCCAGCATCAGGCAAGTTCTTCGTGACATTAATACTTCATCTTTCCATGAGAAGAAGAGGTTTTAAACAATGGACTTTTCCACCAACTGGACAGCCTGCCTCAAACGTGACGCTGGATCGGCTGGGAGTGACATCAAACGTGACGCTAGATCGGCTGCGAGTGACATCAAACGTGACGCTCGATCGGCCGGGGGTGACATCAAACGTGATGCTCGATCGGCCGGGGGTGACATCAAACGTGACGCTAGATCGGCTGGGGTGACATCAAACGTGACGCTAGATCGGCTGTGAGTGACATCAGACGTGGCGCTAGATCGGCTGCGAGTGACATCAGACGTGACGCTAGATCGGCTGCGAGTGACATCAGACGTGACGCTAGATCGGCTGCGAGTGACATCAAACGTGATGCTAGATCGGCTGGGAGTGGCATCAAACGTGACGCTAGATCGGCTGGGGAGTGACATCAAACCTGACGCTAGATCGGCTGGGGGTGACATCAGACGTGACGCTAGATGCTAGATCGGCTGGGAGTGACGTCAAACGTGACGCTAGATCAGCTGGGTGTGACAGCAAACGTGACGCTAGATCAGCTGGGTGTGACAGCAAACGTGACGCTAGATCAGCTGGGTGTGACAGCAAACGTGACGCTAGATCAGCTGGGTGTGACATCAAACGACCCAGAGACAGCCTGCCAATCCTCCGCCAGTTTAAAGGTTTTGCAGAACGACGTCGTCTGATAGTGAGTGTTCAAGACCTGGGCCGGCTGTGGTCAATGAATCAGCATTTCTCACTCTTATTTTAAACTTTAAGAATGCGTGTTAGATCATTGAAAAGAATGTGTGGGAATTAGTGTTAGTTTTTACTGCAAAGCGCTTCATCCCAGGAAAAAGAATTAACTGTACTGCAAAGCGCTTCACTCTGGTAAAAGAATTAACTGTACTGCAAAGCGCTTCTCTCCAAGAAAAGAATTAACTGTACTGCAAAGCGCTTCACTCTGGCAAAGAATTAACTGTACTGCAAAGCGCTTCTCTCCAAGAAAAGATTAACTGTACTGCAAAGCGCTTCTCTCCAGGAAAAAAATTAACTGTACTGCAAAGCGCTTCTCTCCAGGAAAAGAATTAACTGTACTGCAAAGCGCTTCATTCCAGGAAAAGAATTAACTGCACTGCAAAGCGCTTCACCCTGGAAAAAGAATTAACTGTACTTACTCTTGAGATGGAAATCCGTTGCAGGTTGCGTGACCGCGCTGTTCGTCAGAAAAATATGTTGGAGCCATGTTGACTGTACGTCAGTCTGTTGACAGGGTAAGCATGTTTGGAGCCATGTTGGCTGTCGGTCAATCTGTTGACAGGGTAAGCATGTTTGGAGCCATGTTGGCTGTCGGTCAATCTGTTGACAGGGTAAGCATGTTTGGAGCCATGTTGGCTGTCGGTCAATCTGTTGACATGGTAAGCATGTTTGGAGCCATGTTGGCTGTCGGTCAATCTGTTGACAGGGTAAGCATGTTTGGAGCCATGTTGGCTGTCGGTCAATCTGTTGACAGGGTAAGCATGTTTGGAGCCATGTTGGCTGTCGGTCAATCTGTTGACAGGGTAAGCATGTTTGGAGCCATGTTGGCTGTCGGTCAATCTGTTGACAGGGTAAGCATGGACCACACGCACGGACTGCATAGTCCGCGATTTGAAAGCTGCACGGAAAGTAAAATCTGTAACTGTGCTGGTGACTCCTCCGTCACCACTAGTCAGCCATCGCCGGTAATGGTGATTCCATCTCTCTGTCTCCACGCAAGAACCCACTTCTGTCCCGGCGACGTGCCGTCAATCCACGCAGGACTGGAGTGGAGAGGGATGACGTGAAGGAGAAAGGGAGACCACTTGAACGGTCCTGCTAGCAGAAGGACACAAGATTAGATCTGTTGCCACCAGGGCACAGGACTGCTAAGGGAAAATGGGTCACTTTAAACCCCTTGTGCAGACGTCTGGGCCACTTGACACTGTCCGATGCTATCAGCCATCCGTGACTGTGTCACGCCAAATGCCTTCTCTGCCACCACACACTTGGGGACTGTTTGAAGTGAAGGCTAAAGGCATTCGGAAAATCGTTTGCGTATGCCAGTCCAATGACGAGGATTGATTCGTTCACTGTTGCAGTGTATTCGATCATCGATAACAGTTCAATGTCTGGGATTGATTCATTCACTGTTCAAGTGTGTTCAATCATCCAAAGCAGTTCAATGACTGATATCGATTCATTCGTTGTTCAAGTGTGTTCAATCATCAATAGCAGTCACAAAGCTTAACCTAGGATCTCCACTTCCTCTGTTTGTGTGCGTGCGTATATGCGTGCGTGTGTGCGTGTGTGCGTGCGTGCGTGCGCGCGGGCGTGTGTGTGTGTGTGTGTGTGTGTGTGTGAGTGCGTGCGTGCGAGCGTGCGTGCACGCGCGCGTGTGTATGTGTGAGAGAGAGAGAGAGAGAGAGAGAGAGAGAGAGAGAGAGAGAGACCGTGCGCACGTTTGTCTATGAGTGTGTGTGTGTGTGTGTGTGTGTGTGTGTGTGTGTGTGTGTGTGTGTGTGTGCGAGCGCGCGCGCGCGCGTGCGTGCGCACGCGTTGAAGCGGGTGTGGGATGACGCGCAAAAAATCCCTGTATTTGTGCGTCTCTGTGTGTTGTGTGTTTGTCTGTCAATCAGACATTAACGAAATCTTTATTGCACCCATCTAAAACCACAAATAATTTTGTCTGGCAGTCCGCAACGTGGTAGTACTGCTCCAAATCTCTGTCCCTCCTCCCCCCCCCCTCCCCCACACACACAAGCGCGCACATACCTATCTCATCTCCTCCCTCCCTTCCTCCCCTCCCTTCTCTCTCTCTTTCACACACACACTCGCATACACACACACACACACACACACACACACACACACACACACACACACACAAGCACGCGCGCGCGAGGGCACGCACGTTCAAACGCACACATATATACTACACTAAGGATCCCACCTCACAGAGAAACTAAGGTATTAACAACAACACATGTAGTCCACCTAAAAGAGAAACTAAACTATTAACATCACTAGAAAAGGACATGAAATAACAGCCCGCATGGAAAGCAAACTATCAACAACAGCACTGGTGAAGAACTTTTAGTCTGAACTATCAACACCAACACTGGAAGAGAACATATAGTCCACCTCATAGAGAAACTAGATTATTAAAAACAACACTGGGGAAGAACATGTAGTCCCACCTCATAGAGAAACGAAACTATCAACAACAACACTGAGGGAAAACATATAGTCCATCTCATAGAGAAACTAAATTATTTAAAAAAAAAAACAACAACAAAACCACTGGTGAAGAACATATAGTCCACCTCATAGAGAAACTAAACAATTAACAACAGAAAAGAAAGACATGGAAAGACCCACTGACGACAGGGAAAGTCCTGCTGACAGCAGGAAAGACTCCAACCCGGGATTCTCTTCAAAGGGCACGTAAGACCTCATGGCAAATGCTTGGGCGTGTCTGGGTTATGCTGCCTTCACCTGACTGCGGAACAGCAACGAGTAAGGCTGCGGGATATACACGGCAGTTGCTTGCTGTCTGCGTTTTTTACCGGTAGGCTCTGCAGTCATAAAAAATGGACTGATACACCATGGCAATGCTCAAGTGAATGTTCTGTCGTGTCGCTCAGAGTGGCCATTACGTAATGGCGTCTGCCAGGGAGCAATAAGATCCCTTGGTGTCTTAACAGAATGACCTATGCGTGCCTGCACCTCATGTAAATACAGCGCAGGATTGTTCCCAGCTGGTTGGTTCGGCAGCTGAAGACAGTAATTCTCTGGTCCAGTTCACACCTTCGTGTGTGTGTGTGTGTGTGTGTGTGTGTGTGTGCAGTCGGTGCGACACATTCAAGGCAGCGGGGTGATTGAGACACGATTCATCGAATTCAAGAATGCGGAAGGACGACGCTTCGATGCAAGTGCTGTGACGAGAGTGGAGGAGGGTGGGGGTGGTTCTCCTCCTCTGACGCCGACGATGACGATGAATGCAGTGTACCCTGCGACCACAGCTTTGTCGTCTGTCTGGGCAACCTCACTGAGTGCGTGCAGGTCGTTTGTATTGTCCTGTGTCTGAACAATATTCAGAATGCGTTCAGGTCGTTGCTTTGTTGTGTGTGTGTGGACAATACTATGAATGCCTTCAGGTCGTTGCTTTGTCGTGTGTCTGGATATTACCCTGAGTGCCTTCAGGTCGTTGCTTTGTCGCGTGTGTGGACAATACCCTGAGTGCCTTCAGGTCGTTGCTTTGTCGTGTGTGTGGACAATACCCTAAGTGCGTTCAGGTCGTTGCTTTGTCGTATGTGTGGACAATACCCTGAGTGCCTTCAGGTCGTTGCTTTGTCGTGTGTGTGTGGACAATACCCTGAATGCCTTCAGGTCGTTGCTTTGTTGTGTGTCTGGACAATACCTTGAGTGCCTTCAGGTCGTTGTTTGTCGTGTGTCTGGGCAATACCCTGAGTGCGTTCAGGTCGTTGCTTTTTTGTGTGTCTGGACAATACCTTGAGTGCCTTCAGGTCGTTGCTTTGTTTTGTGTCTGGACAATACCCTGAGTGCCTTCAGGTCGTTGCTTTGTCGTGTGTCTGGACAATACCCTGAGTGCCTTCAGGTCGTTGCTTTGCGTGTGTGTGGACAATATCCTGAGTGCCTTCAGGTCGTTGTTTTGTCGTGTGTGTGGACAATACCCTGAGTGCCTTCAGGTCGTTGCTTTGTTGTGTGTCTGGACAATACCCTGAGTGCCTTCAGGTCGTTGCTTTGTCGTGTGCCTGGGCAATACTCTGAGTGCCTTTAGGTCGTTGCCTTGTCGTGTGTCTGTACAAAATACCTTGAATGCGTTCAGGTCGTTGCTTTGTCGTGTGTGTGTGGACAATACTCTGTATACGTTCGTGTTGTTGTTTTATCGTGTGTATGAACAATACTCTGAGTGCATTCAGGCCGTTGGCGGGCTCTTGATGGTTTCTCTCCGGATTCACCCCCTTCTTCTTCCATTATGCGTCCACCCCCGCTCACATCTTTCCCCGTCTTTCCTCTTAATTGCTTCCCCTTGAGTTATTGTTGGATGTCTTCAGAGACAAATAGTATCCTGTCTTGTAGGTACAATAGTCACTCTCTGTGTCTTCCTGCCGTTTCTTTGTTTCACGTGACTTTCAGCTATGAAAAGTGCTCCCTCCTGTGGCTAACTGATCAGTATCTATGTTTCTGCCTGGTTTTGTTTTCTTGTGTCTTTTAGCCAACATAGCGTCCTGAATTGTGGACAGACTAGTCCTTTGTTTTTACCTTGGTGTGTTTCACGCGTCTTTCAATGGTAAAAGGGTGTTGTTTTGTGGCCAAACAGGTTACTCCCTGTATATATAGGCTAGTGAAGGGTTTTCATATTTATGATATACATTTTCCCATTTACTTCATCTTCATTTTTTTTTTCTCTCAATTTCAAATCTTTGCCAAGTCGTGACTATAATGATGGAAGAATTGTTAGCCTGCACTTGTGTTCCCCACTACTTAATTGTTCATATATATATATATATATATATATATATATATATATATATATATATACCTGTATTGTTTCACGCGTCTTTCAATGGTAAAAGTGTGTTGTTTTTGTGGACAAATAGGTCTCTCTCTCTCTATACACACACACACACACACACACACACACACACACACACACACACACACACACACACACACACACACACACACACACATCTGTATTGTTTCACGCGTCTTTCAATGGTAAAAGTGTGTTATTTTGTGGACAAATAGGCCACTCTCTCTATATACATATACCTGTATTGTTTCACGTTCCTTTCAGTGGTTAAAGGTGTACTATACTGTCTTGTAGATAAGCTATGGACGGTCCGTCATGGAAAGACTCCAGTGGTCGCCTGTGCCCTGGATGATAAGAGACAATGAAAAAATATACGGACGATTATGTTGACGTCTCTGTGTTGGTGAGTGGTCAGTCACTGAACTGATGGTGCTGGTGCTGATGGTGGTGCTGGCTTGGATGTTGATGACGATAATCGTTGTCATGTTTAAAGTATTGTAATTGTTACATTTGTTGCTTGGCTCTGATGAATGACAGCGGTTATTGTTGGTAAGGTTATCTTGTTATTGTTGAAATTTGCTATTATTGATAACGGGTGATGATTGTGGTTGTATTGATATTTTTTTTGCCGTTTTGTTTTTTATTCTGGAGAGATGTTTTCGTTCTTTTTATTACTCTTTGTCTTGTTGTTTGCTATGGTCTGGTAGCAATCTGAGCATTGGTGAAGGTATTACAGTAGGGAATATACATTTGCTGACGGTGTTTGGCTTTTCACCGGGTATTCTGAAGGTTGGCAGGTATTCCTGTTTCTTCCATAACGCATCACACGCTGACATAATCACAACATGTGTGACGTGTACATTTGATGATGATTTGTAAGTAGTTGAATTGTAACAGAACTTAGAACCAATTCAATGGAGGTGTGTGGCCTGGGCAGGTCCAGCAGCACGCAGTCCTGTGAGTTCGGTAGACAGCGGTCACTTCCAGTGGAGGACAACCACATCGTCTTCAACGGCAACATCGGCAACCTACCCAACCCCCTGGTCTTCACCTTCCACTCCTGGCCTGTGAGTGAGCTGCACGCCTCTTTGGTCTCGTGCTTTTTTCTCTTGGTCCGCCCCCTTGACCCCCGACCCCTGACCCCTTCTGTCCCCAGCCCTGTCTGACGATAACTCCAACCACAGCCCCGGTCCCGTCTCCTCCCGACCCTAGGGTGTGATGACGTCAGGTAACACCAGACGATGTGATGACGTCAGATACCAGTAGAACACCAACTTCGGTGTGATGACGTCAGGTAACACCAGACGATGTGATGACGTCAGATACCAGTAGAACACCAACTTCGGTGTGATGACGTCAGCTAACACCAGAACACTAACCAGAAGGTCATGACGTCAGTTAAAACTATCACACTATTCGGTGAATTATGAAATCATATCACTCTGGAACACTGAATCTAGGGTATGATGACGTGCACTAACACTGGAAACTAACCAGGGCGTTATGACGTCAGCTTACTCAAGAACACTGATGACGTGCACTAACACTTACAACACCAACAGGGCGTGGTGAAGCTGAAGGTGGACGTTGTGGACGACGATGAGGACGACGGCTATGACCTGGTGGACCACTACGAGTACCAGTACAACCCTCCACATCTGACCCGAGAATTGGATGCCCCCGTCAAGACCTTGACCCTCACTGGCTCCAGGTCAAGGTGAGTGAATGATCGTTTCATGCCTGTCACCTCTGTCTCAAACCTCCTGCCTTTCTCGTGGCTTGACCTTTTCTTTGAAATAGAAAGACACAAAAGTATTAGCAGTGCCCAATTTATTTACAGGTACACATATACTTACGTCTCTTTTCACGCACGTACACACACACACACACACACACACACACACACACGCACACACACACACACGCACACACACACACACAAACACACACACACACACACACACACACACACACACACACACACACACACACACACACACACACACACGTAGACGCGCGCGCGCACACACGTACACACATGCATGCACGCACGCACGACGCTCGCATGCACGCAGGCACACACGCACGCACACACGTACGCATGCGCACTGTGTATCTATATTTAATATTCCATTGTCTCTTGCGGAGGGATGTAATTACAACACAAACTCTTGTTGGAAGCGGTCAGAAGCAAGCTAGAAGATTCTTGATGTTTTGTTACCACTCTAGCGTGTCAGTCACCACAGTATGGTAATATTTCAAGATCCCCGTATAACTTGTATCATGTAAGGCAACGTCCTCGCTGACCAAAACCGCATTTGTGGTTAACAAGTTTCAAACAGGCACGAACTTTTCAAATATAAGCATTTGAAACTTTGTTTAAACCACTTTCTCTGAATCCTACGTAACACGGAATCAATATACCCGATTGTCTACAACATGTAATGAAGTGTCGATGTTGTATTTTTACCGTTCATGTTTCTTGATTCAAACAACAACAACAACAACAACAACAACAACACAACAACAACAACTGTCGTTGTCAAGTTCACTAAAATGTGCTTTGCTCCCCTCCCACTCCACCCCCTCCTTTTAAAAAAAAAACAACTTTGTTTAAGATCACACACACACACACACACACACACACACACACACACACACACACACACACGCGCGCGCACACACACACACACACACACACACACACACACACACACACACACACACACACACACACGCACGCACGCACGCACGCGCACGCACGCACGCACACACACACACACAAACGCGCACACACACACACACACACACACACACACACACACACACACACACACACACACACACACAAACGCGCACACACACACACACACACACACACACACACACACACACACACACACACACACACGCACGCACGCACGCACGCACGCACGCACACACACACACACACACACACACACACACACACATACACACACACACATACATACGTACACACGCAGGTACACACACACACACACACACACACACACACACACACACACACCACACACACACAGAGGCGCACACAGACGCACATGAGTCAGCGAGTGATTGGTGCAGGTTTAACGTGGCACTGAAAGTGTTTTGTGACGTCAACTTCTACGGCTCTGACTGCACTGTGCACTGCCAGCCGCGAGATGACGTCACAGGTCACTACACATGTGACCCCCTCACCGGCCGACCCGTCTGTCGTCTGGGTCAGTGTCCGTCCGTCCGTCCGTCTGTCTGTCTGTCTGTCTGCTTGCCTGTCTGTCTGGCAGCCTGCCTGCCTGCTTGTCTGTCTGTCTGTCTATGCAGAGCATTTTTCATTTTTCAGTGTGTATATTTTACCTTGCGTCCGTTGTTGGAACTCATATTCAGCGCTTTATTCAATAATGAATGGCGAAAGAAACGCGTCTATTGTTGGAGCTGATACTAGGCACTTTTTCAGTAACGAACAACCTAAAGTAACATGTCTTTAGATGAGAAACTTATTACTTTTGCAGCGATAGAAATGGGGCAAAAATGCATATGCAGTTTGGTAAATTTATGCAAAAATGATACTCCGAACTAAAAAGAAACAAACCAAAAAAACGAAAACCAGTACACAGTGTAAAATAAAGTGTGATATATCTAAACCTAAGTAAATTGCATGTACGTGCTCTGCTCTGCAGTCTTGCGACTACTAATAATCCAACATAAACTGTTAACCCAGTGACTATCAGGTGGACAGAAAAAGGCCGTACAAAACAGCTCTCAGAGGCACACAGATTTAGAATACATAAAAATAGTTTTTTTTTCAAGCAGACAAAAGACCACACCAAACAGCTTTCTTCCGGGAGATAAAGACCACACGTAACAGCTTTCTTCAGGGAGATAAAGACATCCACCAAACAGCTGTCTTCAGGAAGATAGATAAAGACCACACATAACAGCTTTTTTCAGGGAGATAGATAAAGATTACACCAAACAGCTTTGTTCAGGGAGACAGATAAAGACCACCCACCAACACAGCTTTCTTCAGGGAGATAGACAAAGACCACCCACCAAACAGCTTTCTTTCAGGGAGATAGATGAAGACCACGCATAACAGCTTTCTTCAGGGAGATAGATAAAGGCCACCCCAAACAGCTTTCTTCAGGGGGAGATAGATAAAGACCACGCCAAACAGTTTTCTCCAGGTATATAGATAAAGACCACGCCAAACAGCTTTTTCCAGGCAGATAGACAAAGACCACATTAAATAGCTTACTTTAGGGAGATAGATAAAGACCACACATAACAGCTTTCTTCAGGGAGATAGATAAAGACCACATCAACAGCTTTCTTCAAGGAGATAGATAAAGACTACGCATAACGACTTTCTTCAGGGAGATAGATAAAGTCCATACTAAACAGCTTTCTTCAGGGAGATAGATAAAGACCATCCGCCAAAAGCTTTCTTCAGGGGAGAGAAAAAAGACCACACCAAATAGTTTTCTTCAGGGGATAGACAAAGACCCCACCAAACAGCTCTCCTCAGGGAGATAGATAAAGACCACACATAACAGCTTTTATCAGGGAGATAGATAAAGACCACCCACCAAACGGCTTTTCTTCAGGGAGATAGATAAAGACCACCCACCAAACAGCTTTCTTCAGGGAGAGAGACAAAGATCACACCAAACAGCTTTCTTCAGGGAGATAGATAAAGACTACACGTAACAGCTTTCTTCAGTGAAATAGATAAAGACCACACATAACAGCTTTCTTCAAGGAGATAGACAAAGACCGCACCAAACAGCTTTCTTCAGTGAGATAGATAAAGACCACACCAAACAGCTGTTTTCAGGGAGATAGATAAAGACCACCAACCGAACAGCTGTCTTCAGGGAGAGACAAAGACCATACATAACAGATTCTTCAAGTAGACAAAGACCACGCATAACAGATTCTACAGCTAGACAGACACGGACCAGACAAAACCGCTTCTTCAGGTGGACAGACAAAGAGCACACATAACAGCTTTCTTCAGGTATACAAAGACATCAGAAAACGGTTTTTCAGGGAGACAAAGATCACACCAAGCAGCGTCCTTTGACCAGATAGACAAAGACAACAGAAAAGAAACTTTTGGTGAGGTAGACAAAGACTGCACACAAGAGTCTTTTTCTCCAGGGAGCCAAGGATCACACAAAACTTCAAAGTGTGTCTTTTTGCTTTCTCTGAGATGTACACACATGGTGAATTTAATGTGTCTTCATTTTCTGTTGGGCGGAGGTGACTTTCTCCTCTCTCTGTGTGAAGTGTGACTGTGGGTGACTTTAACGTCTCCCTGTGATGTATGACTGCGGGTGACTTTAACCTCTCTCTTTGATGTATGACTGGGGGTTACTGTCCTCTCTCCCTCTGTGTGATGTATGACTGGGGGTGACCTTAACGTATCTCTGTGATGACATCCTTCCCTCTCTCTCTCTCTCTCTCTCTCTCTGTCTCTCTGTCTCTCTCTCGCTCTCGCTCTCCCTCTCTTTCTCTCTCTCTCTCTCTCTCTCTCTCTCTCTCTCTCTCTCTCTCCCTGTCTCTGATGTATTGACTTGGGGTGACTTTAACGTTTCTCTGTGATATATGATTGGGAGTGACTCTCATCTATCTCTCCATGTGATGTATGACTTTCACCTGTCTCTGACTGTGATGTATGACTGTGGTGACTTTCCCCTCTCTCTGTGTGAGGTATGACTGGGGTGACTTTCACTCTCTCTCTCTCTGTGATATGTATGACTAGGGATGACTTTAACGTTTCTGTGATGTATGACTGAGGTGACTTTAACGTCTTTCTATATCTCTCTCTGTCTCTCTCTGTCTCTCTCTCTGACTCTCTCTCTCTCTCTCTCTCTCTCTCTCTCTGTCTCTCTCTCTGATGTATGACTGGGGGTGACTTTAACGTCTCTGTGATGTATGACTAGACTTTCACCTATCTCTCTGTGTGATGTATGAATGGGGGTGACCTTAACTCTCTCTGTGTGATTTATGACTGGGGAAGACTCCTCCTCTCCCTGTCTCTCTCTGTGATGTATGACTGGCGCGATGACTTTAACGTTACTCTGTAAGGTATGACTGGAGGTGACTTTCACCTATTTCTCTGTGATGTATGATTGGGGGTGACTTTTCACCTGTCTCTGTGTGATGTATGACTGGGGGTGACTTTCACCTGTCTCTGACTGTGATGTATGACTGGGGTGACTTCCCCTCTCTCTATTATGTACGACTGGAGATGATTTTCCCTCTCTCTGTATGCGATGTATGACTGGAGATGATTTTCCCCTCTCTCTGTATGTGATGTATGACTGGAGATGATTTTCACCTCTCTCTGTGTGATGTATGACTGAGGTGATTTTCACCTCTCTCTGTGTGATGTATGACTGAGGTGATTTTCACCTCTCTCTGTGTGTGATGTATGACTGAGATGATTTTTCACCTCTCTCTGTGTGATGTATGACTGAGGTGATTTTCACCTCTCTCTGTGTGATGTATGACTGAGGTGATTTTCACCTCTCTCTGTGTAACGTATGACTGAGGTGATTTTCACCTCTCTCTGTGTGATGTATGACTGAGGTGATTTTCACCTCTCTCTGTCTGTGATGTGTGACTGAGATGATTTTCACCTCTCTCTCTCTGTGATGTGTGACTGAGATGATTTTCACCTCTCTCTGTGTGATGTGTGACTGGGGGTGACCTTAACGTCTCTTTGTATAATGTATGACTCGGGTGACCTTAACGTCTCTCTGTGTGATGTAAGACTGGGGAGGACTCCCCCCCCTCCCCTCCCCCTCCTGTCCCTCCCTCCTCCCCCCCCCCCCCCCCCCCTCCCCTCCCCTCTTCTGTAATGTATGACTACTTTCACCTAGACCTCTTTGTGATGCATGACTGGGTGACTTTAACGTTTCTCTGTGATGTATGATGGGGGTGACTTTCACTTATCTTTGTGTGATGTATGGCTGGGGGTGACTTTCACCTAGATATCTGTGTGACGTATGACTGGGAGTGACTTTAGCGTTTCTCTGTGATGTATGACGGGCGTGACTTTCACCTATCTCTGTGTAATGTATGACTGGGGGTGACTTTCACCTATCTCTGTGTTGATGTATGACTGGGGGTGACTTTCACCTATCTCTGCATGATGTATGACTGGGGTGATTTTAATGTCCCTCTGTGATGTCTGACGCAGAGTGATTTTAATATCTCTCCATGTGATGTATGACTGGGGGGGTGACTTTAACGTCTCTCTGTGAGATGTATGACTGGGGGTGACTTTAACGTCCCTCTGTTATGTATGACTGGGGTAACTTTAATCTCTCTCTGTGACGTATGACTGGGGGGTGAATTTAACCTCTGTCTCTATGATGTGTGACTTAGGTGACATTATCGTCTGCTCTCTGTGATGCATTACTGGGAGGGGTGAAGGTAACGTTTCTTCACTGACTGCGATGTATGAATGTGACTGATTTTCAAGTGCTTTTCACCCTCTCTCTGTGATGTGAAACTGGGGTGACTTTGACATTTCTTCAACCTCTTTTCGAGATGAATGATTATGGGCGACTTTAACACGTCTCTTCACCTCATCTAAGTGACGTGGGGTTTGTGGAATGTGACGTGTGTTGTGAATGAGTGCAGGGCATCTTGACCATCTGTGTTTTGTGTGATTTGTCGGCCTGAGGTTACAGGCTGGACAGGGGCCGACTGCCTGACCAACATTGATGATTGTGCCGGTCATAGATGCTTTGGAGGGTGCCACCTGTGTGGACGGGGTTGGTTTCTACACCTGTCTCTGCCCACCTGGACGCACAGGTCAGATTACTGAGAGGACGGAATTTTTTTTAACTCTTCCTCCACGCATACTAAACTGAACAAATAGTTCTGAAAGTTAACAGTTGATACAGCTTGATGTAGCCCATTTTGTGTATTTGGATTTCACCCTCAATTCCAAACGATCTCTGCCAGTTGTGGTGTATATGACTCTACCTTCCAGGTGTGGTATGTATGATTCCGTTTTCTAGGCGTTGTAAGTATGATTCTGTCTTCCAAATGTGATGTATACGATTCTGTCTTCCAGATGTGATATTATGAATCTGTCTTTCAGATGTGATGTACAAGATATCTGTCTTCCAGATGTGGTATGTATGATTCTGTCTTCCAGATGTAGTATACATGATTCTGTCTTCTAGTTGAAGTGTACATGATTCTACCTACCAGGTGTGGTATGTACGATTCTGTCTTCCAGATGTGGTATTATGATTCTGTCTTCCAGGTGTCGTTTGCATGATTCTGTCTTCCAGTTTGTGGTATATGATTCTATCCTCCAGATGTGCTATCATGATTCTGTCTTCCAGTGCGGTGTGCATGATTCGCTCTTCCAGGTATGGAGTGTTACCTTTCAAGTGTGGTGCGTATGATTCGACCATGAGGCGTACAGTGTATAATTCTACCTTCCAGGTTGGTGTGTTTGATTTGATTCGACCTTGCAGAGTAGTGTGTAGGATTGGACCTTGACGATATGGTGTGTATGACTGGACCTTACTGGTATAGCATTCATGATTCGACTTTAGAGGTGTATGGATTTGATCTGCAGATGTGAAGAGTATGAATTGATCTTACAGTTGTGGCGTGTATGATTCGACCTTGCATGCTTGGTGTGTATGATTCGACATTACAGGTGTGGTATGTTTGATTGGACCTTACATGCCTGGTGTGTGTATGATTCGATCTTACTGGTGTGGTGTCACGGATTGGACCTTATAGGTGTGATGTGTATGATTCGATCTTACTGGTGTGGACCTTCCAGGCGCGATGTGTGTGATTCGACCTTCCAGGTGTGGTGTGTATGATTCGACCTTACTGGTGCGGCCTTTATGATATGATTCAGTCTTACAGGTGTGGTGTCATGAATTGCCGATCTGGTGTGTATGGTTAGCCCACACAGGTGTGATATGATTCAGTCTTGCAAGTGTGGTGTGATTGAGTGGAACTCACAGGTTAGATGTATTTGATTCGACTTTACAATCGTGGCGTGATGAGTTCAACCATACAAATGTGTGTGTGTGTGTGTGTGTGTGTGTGTGTGTGTGTGTGTGTGTGTGTGTGTGTGTGTGTATGTGTGTGTGTGTGTGTGTGTGTGTGTGTGTGTGTGTGTGTGTGTGTGTGGTTAGACGTCAAGAGTGTGGTGATTGGACCTACAGGTGTGTGGTTTGTATTATTCAGCCTTGCAGGTGTGGTGTGTATAATTCAACCTTACAGATGGGGTGTGTATGATTCAGCCTTAAAGGTGTGGTGTGTATGATTCAACCTTACAGGTGTGGTGTGTATGATTCAACCTTACAGGTGTGATGTAAATGATCAATCTAACAGGTGTGGTGTGTTTGATCAGACGTTACAAATGTGGGTGTGTATGATTCAACTTAGCAAGTGTGGAGTGTATGTTTCAACTTTACGGGTGTGTATGTATGATTTCACCTTACAGATGTGGTTGTTGTGTATGATTCAACCTACAGATGTGGTTTTTGTGTATGATTCAACCTTACAGGTGTGGTGTCCATGATTCAACTTTACAGGTGTTGTGTGTATGATTCAACCTTACAGGTGTGGTGTGTATGATTCAAACTCACAGGTGTGGTGTATATGATTCAACCTCACAGATGTGGTGTATATGTTTCAACCTTACAGGTGTGGGTGTGTATGATTCAATTGTACAAGTGCGATATGTATGATTCAACCTTACAGGTATGGTGTGTATGATTCAAGCTCACAGGTGTGGTGTATTTGATTCAATCTTACAGGTGTGGTTCGTAAGTTTGGACCTAACAGAAGTGGCATGTATGATTAAACCTTTACAGGTGTGATGTAAATGATCAATTTAACAGGTGTGGTGTGTTTGATCAGACGTTACAAATGTGGTGTGTATGATTCAACTTAGCAAGTGTGGAGTGTATGTTCAACTTTACGGGTGTGTATGTATGATTCAACCTTACAGATGTGGTTGTTGTGTATGATTCAACCTTACAGATGTGGTTTTTGTGTATGATTCAACCTTACAGGTGTGGTGTCCATGATTCAGCTTTACAGGTGTTGTGTGTATGATTCAATCTTACAGGTGTGGTGTGTATGATTCAAACTCACAGGTGTGGTGTATATGATTCAACCTCACAGATGTGGTGTATATGTTTCAACCTTACAGGTGTGGTGTGTATGATTCAATTGTACAAGTGCGATATGTATGATTCAACCTTACAGGTATGGTGTGTATGATTCAAGCTCACAGGTGTGGTGTATTTGATTCAATCTTACAGGTGTGGTGTATATGATTCAATTGTACAAGTGTGATGTGTATGATTCAACATTACAGGTGTGTGAGTATTATTTTACCTTACAGGTATATGGTGTATGATTCAGACTCACAAGTGTGGTGTGTATGATTGGACCTGACAGGTGTGGTTACATGATTCAACCTAACAGGTGTGGTGTGTATAATTCGACCGTACGGTGGTGGGTGTGTATGATTCAACCTTACAGATGTGGTATGTATGATATAGCCTTTCAAGTGTGATGTGTATGATTCAACCTTACAGGTGTTGCTGTGTATGATATATAACTTTACTGTTGTGCTGTGTATGATTCAACATAACAGATGTGGTGTGTATGATTCAGCCTTACAGCTGTGGTGTGTATAATTCAACCTTACGTGTGTGGTGTGTATGATTGGACCTGACAAGTGTGGTGTGTATGATTCAGCCTTACAGGTGTGGTGTGTACGATTCAGTCTTAAGGGTTTGGTGTGTATCAACTTTAGCAGAGTGGTGTGTATGATTCAACCTTACACGCATGGTGAGTATGATTCAATCTGACAGATGTGGTGTGTATGATTCAACCTTACAGGTGTTGGTGTGTATGATTGGACCTGACGGGTGTGTGTGTGCATGATTCAACCTTACAGGTGTGGTTATATGATTGGACCTTACAGGTGTGGTGTGTATGATTCAATCTTACAGGTGTGGTGTGTATGATTCGATCTTACAGGTGTGGTGTGCATGATTCAAACTTACAGGTGTGGAGTGTATGATTCAGGCTTACAGGTGTGGTGTGTATGATTCAGCCTTACAGGTATGGTGTGTCTGATTCAACTTGGCAGGTGTGGTGTGTGTATTATTCAGCGTTACAGGTGTGCAGTGTATGATTCGGTCTTACACGTGTGGTGTGTAGGACTCAACCTTACAGGTAGGGTGTGTCTGATTCAACTTGGCAGGTGTGGTGTGTATTATTTAGCGTTACAGGTGTGGTGTTTATGATTCAGCTTAGCAGGTGTGGTGCGTATGATTCAAACTTACAGGTGTAGTGTGTATGATTCAACCTTGCAGGTGTGGTGTGTAACGCAGAAGTCAACGAGTGTGCCAGCTCTCCCTGTATGAACGGGGGCACGTGCTTTGACCTCCGTGACAGTTTTCCACTGTTCCTGTCCCCCTACCTGGACCGGACCCCTGTGTCAGACCTCCGTCTGGCACTGCGCACCCGGCCACTGTTTGAATGGGGTACGAGTCCAACGTTGTGTACACATCTGGGTGTTGTATGTTGTGTACACATCTGGTGTTGTATGTTGTGTACACATCTGGTGTTGTATGTTGTGTACACAGCTGGTGTTGTATGTTGTGTACACAGCTGGTGTTGTATGTTGTGTGCACATCTGGTGTTGTGTGATGATAATCTGGTGTGCATGCCTTCGTGCATGATTGTGTACGCGTGCATGTGGACAGACGAAAGCACTATGACAAACCACTAAGAATCAGACTATCAGAAAAGGTGAGAGAGAGAGAGAGAGAGAGAGAGAGAGAGAGAGAGAGAGAGAGAGAGAGAGAGAGAGAGAGGGACAAGGGAAGGGGGAGAGAGAGGGGGGGGGGCCTAGCTAGTCTAGGTGCAGTGGTTCGTGTGGCTAATCTAGGAGATGGGATGCAGTGGGTTCAATATTCACTTCAGCCGTTTGTTTTCCTTATTGTATATCCTTTCTTTCTTTTTTTTTATTTCCTAAAGTCTGGGCCTCGGTAACCTGCACTTAGTCTAGTGTGCTGTAGGCCAACATGGGGAGACCAGAACCACATAGTCCAAGTTTATCGCGTCTCTGGATGTGTCTCTCATCTTTTCTCACCCCCAGTGCAGGGGACTGTATCTCTCGGACCTGTTGTCGCCGGGATTTCTGTTATAAAAGGAAGCGTAGAACACACTCATGTCACATAGATTCTGCCCAGAATGACACTCCAAAGCATCGTTTGCATCACCCTCATCCTTATCAGGAAAGAGGCTCCAATCTTGCTGAGTGGCGAGTCCAGTTGTCTCGTCCATTCCACCACCACGCAGGTGATGAGTTGTCATCGGTGTGGTAAGTTGATGGGGACTGGTGTTGGATAGATATGGTGTGCCACATTATTATCACGGGAAGTTACGTGATTTGCTCCAATGCCGCTGCTGTTTCTTTTTGTGCATCTGTTTTTGTCATAGCAATTAAAATGAATCTTATAATCAACGTTATGGTCACACTGATCACTTATATAGCAGATTTCTGAAAAGATATCTATGCTGTTGTTTTGGAAAAAAAAATATCTATGCTGTTGTTAACGTCATCACAATGCATGACGTAAGGTTATATAAGACTGATTTCTCGTGGAGAGGAAAAAGAATCCCGAAGCTCCGATCTTCCTCAGAGGTTTTCTCGTGCTGTTGAAGAGAGGTTATACCAAAAAAAAAAAAATGTAACGACACTTTTAAAAGGATTTGACGACGATTGAAGAGAAACAGCATGCGTGCATCTGCCCAACTAATCATTGCTTCTTGTAAATCAAGACAGTTGCTCCCTGGTCCAACAAAGTACAATGGTGATTGCAAAGTCTTGCATTTCTCATCACGAAGGAGCAATTAAACAACATAAAGCAGAGCCTGATGCTAATTCATTGATTTATGATGTGATCTGTTTTATGATCACTCGTTCTTTTGTCAGTTACTACATTGATTAGTTCACTAATATCTTATATTTAAAACCGTCTGTTTGCGAATCAGTTATACAAAAAGACATCTAGAGTATTCATTCGCAGACGTTTAATGGGTGCATTTTTTTCCCTGGATCTTTTATTGGACTTAGATTCCTCTATTACGTATTGCACAAAATAAACACACGTAATCTTGTTACACTGGTTCCCGTAGTTCTGTTTTTGGACAGCTGATTCATATGTCAATGGAGCAGCTTTTCAGATTCAGCTATATTTGTTTCCGGGCATCGCAACGGCTGCTAAGAAACAGGAACCAAATCTTGGATTACCATCGTACACAAACCAGAAAGAAGTATAATGGGTTTTTAAAACCATCTATTTTTGTCTTCAAATATCTTGAAATTTTCGATATTTTATCACCATATCACCATATCACATACTCTGTGTTGTCATTTCTGCTAGGCGATATGATATCATAAGCAGCATTCATTTGGAATTATAGGTCTGTAATTACTCCATTGTGGGAGCAAGAGTTATCCTACTTGTTTGCTATTTACTGTTTACTGTTCCCTGTCTCATTTCAGATTTCTTTTAAAGTTAATCAGTTGAGGTGACTTGTATTTGTTACTATTCGTCCGTGTATTTGTTTGACTCTATTCAAGATCGTAAGAACTGAGCCAGTCTTGAATAAATGTTAATTTGTATTTGTTCATGTCTCCAGTAGTTGTTGCTGTGTAGATGTGTCAGGTACAAGGTATCTGGGCAAGCTTGGAATTTTTTTTTTTTTTTTTTTTGGGGGGGGGGGGGGATGCGGGGGAATGTCTCCTTCTTTGTTCTGAATACTCTGTGTTGTTATTTCTGCTGGGCGATTTGGTGTCATGAACAGCATTCATTTGGAGTTATGGGTCTGTGATTATTTCATTGTGGGAGCAAGAGTTACCGTACTTGTTTGTAATTCACTGTTTATTGTTCCCTGCCTCATTCAAGATTTCCTTCCGAGAAGACTTCAGACAAAAAGTGAAGAAGAAGAAGGAACAGAAAAGGATGATGATGATCATATGTAGAAATGCTTTTTCCTGTTTTACTAGAACATCATAATACTTTAACCTTAGCTGGACAACCAATGCTCCCACTTGACAAGATCGTCCATTTTATTAGATATTATGCACTGGAATTTTATTGTATATCATTATGCTGTGGTTTTATTTTTTCACTTCCAGTTTTATTGTCTTCAAACTTCTTTCTTTTTTACGATATCTTGGCATTTTAAAGCTGTTAGGACAACCTGCTATCCCTGTTTATACAAAAAGATGAGAAAGAAAACAGCCAACAGTGTCTGTTCATAGTACCGAACGTTATGTTCAATGACGTGAATAAGAATTGGTGTCAATGCTTTTTACGACAAATAGCATCCGGTTGAATGTGTTTCTTTTGTGTATTTTATCATTACTTTTTATCATGATCTGAGAATTACAATATCAATAAAGCCTAATTCACCTTTGCAATTGCTATGTACTGCACATATGTTATAAACACGCAAGGCACATCTTCGTTACAAAAAATGAACAAATGATCTAAGAAAATGGTCGCTGTATAAAAGATATATTTCATTTCACGCTAACAACTAAACATGATTGAGGACTCGAAAACAAATTTGTGAAATCAATCCGGGCAGAGCTACAGACTGGCAATCTGTCTGTGTCTGTCTGTCTCTCTCTCTCTCTCTCTCTCTCTCTCTCTCTCTTTCTCTCTCTCTCTCTTACGCTCCTTGTTAAATTCGTGCTGTTGGTATTAAGGATGCCCTCCACAGTGTGCCATATTCAAGACATGTGACTTGCTTTCAGCTGAAGCTGTAGTTCATTGTATTAAACAGGACATCTGCAGCTGACTGAACAGATGTCATTGTATTCCACAGGCCACCTGCTAACTGTATTGTTGTCATTGTAGGGGCACCTACTAGCCTCATGGATGTCCTTTTATTGCACAGGGCACTTGCAAGCTGCACAAACGTCACTATTTTTTCACGAGGCTAGCTGCTTTGAAGGAGGCGTGTGCTAACTGTATAGGTGTTACTGTAATGTACAGAGAGCCTGCTGGCTGCATAAATGTCACAGTATTGCACCGGAACCTGCCAGGTGTATGATGATTTTTTTTCGTTGGACAGAGCACTTGCTAGAAACAAGGATATTACTGTATTGCAGAGGACACCTCCCAGGTGTACAGATGATTATTGTGTTGGACAGAGCACTTGCTAGAAACAAGGATATTACTGTATTGCACAGGATACCTGCAGGATGTACGGATGATTACTGTGATGGGACAGAGCACTTGCTAGAAGTAAGGATATCACTGTATTGCACAGGACAGCTGATAGGTGTACGGATGATAATTGTGTTGGACAGAGCACTTGCTAGATGCAAGGATATCACTGTATTGCACAGGACACCTGCAAGGTGTACGCATGTCATTGTGTTGGACAGAGCACTGGCTAGATGCGAGATATCACTGTGCTTGCACAAAGCACCTGCTTGTTTCATAGATGTCATTGTATTCCACATGGCACCTGCTAGCTGCAGGTACATCATTGTACTACATACTAGATTTGCGGATGTCACTATTTTGCACCGGCCTTCTCTCAGTTTCATGTAGACATTGTGTGTGAACAGAGTATCTGCTGGCTACACAAATGTCGCTGTATTGCACAGGGCACCTGCTAAAATCATGGATGTCATTGTATTCTATAGGGCGCACGCTAACTGTACGGATTCAATTTATTGCACAGAACACCTGCCAACAGCATGGATGTCATTGAATTGCACAGAGCACCTGCCAACAGTCTGGATGTCTTTGTATTGCATAGGGCACCTACCAACAGTCTGGATTTTATTTGTGCTGCATAGGGCACGCCGTGACTGTAGGATGTCATTGCATTGCCATGGGCAACAGCTGACAGTATGAATCTCATTGTATCGCACAGAGCACCTGCTAACAGTATGGATGTCATTGTGTTCGACAGGGCACATGCTGACAGTAGGAATGTCATTGTGTTCAGCTGGGCACCTGTTAACAGTATGGATGCCATTGTATCGCTTACGGCACGTGCTAGCTGTATAGATGTCATTGTATTGCACAGGGCACTTGCTCGCTGTACGGTTGTCATTGTATTGCACAGGGTGGATGTAACTGCTCTGTACAGGGTACCTGCTTGCAACAAAGATGTAATTGTATTGAACAGGGTACCTACTTGCCACCGAGATGTAAGTGTTTTGCACAGGGTACCTGCTGTCTACAGGGATTTCATCGTATGGTACTGTGTACACGCTTACTGCACGGGTGTCACGGTATTGCTCGAGGGACTGCTGGCTGTACGAATGTTAATGGACTGCAGAGGGCACCTGTCAGCTGCACGGATGTCACAGTAATGCACAGAGCACGAACTAACTGCAGGGATGTCTTTGTATTGCATAAGGCACCTGCTAGTGCCTTGAACCTTATTGTACATAGAGCATAAACTAGTTTTAGGGATGTCACTGTATTGCACAGGACATATGCCAGCAACACTGACGTCACTGCATTGTAAACAGGGCACCTGCTACAACCGCGGTGGAACTGCGGTGTGTGCATGCCCTGTGGGGTGGACAGGACCGCGGTGCGAGGAAGAAGGTCAGCTAACTGGCTGCAGCAGCTCGCCCTGCGTGAACTCCCTGACCTGTCTGGACCTGCCGCTGGGTGACTTCCTGTGTATCTGTCAGCCCCGATTCTCAGGTCACAGGATTTCGCATCAAGATCACACACACACACACACACACACACACACACACACACACACACACACACACACACACGCGCGCGCGCGCACACACACGCGCGCGCACACACACACACACACACACACACACACACACACACACACACACACACACACACACTGACTCACTCACTCACTTACACACAACACATCGAGCAAACCTACTGATAGATCAACTATCGAATCAGAAAATAATTCATCCAAGTGACCAGCCAAACAATCAAACACAACCGCCCATTGTCCCATGCAACCTATCAGTCAACACACCATCTCAGTGCAGCCTACCAACCCGCTGATCATTCAACCACCCACTCGGTTAACCAGTAAAATCTTCAGGACAGTGTGATAACCGGAAGGCTATGAAGCCACCCACCCACCCCTAGTCCTCTGCCATTCACCAAACCCCAGTCATCTGCTTGAGGGAAGAGGCAGACACTGCTTGAGATCAACACTGACACTGGTGTCTGACCACTGGTGAACTGAGACATACTGACATTGGTGTCTGACCACTGGTAAATTAAGACATACTGACACTGAAATCTGCTCACTGGTAAACTAAGACATACTGACATTGAATTCTGACCTCTGGTGAACTGAGACATACTGACGTTGAAGTCTGACCACTGGTAAACTAAGACATACTGACATTAAAATCTGATCACTGGTAAACTAAACATACTGACATTAAAATCTGATCACTGGTAAACTAAGACATACTGGTTGTGAAGTCTGACCGGGTGATCTGAAATATTCTGACATTAGGGTCTGATTAGGTGATATGAGATATAGACATTGGAGTCTGACATGGTGATTTGAGGTTCTA